>JAJOOD010002648.1:0-51566 GCA_029582525.1 Solanum tacnaense
GATCGCTCTGGTGGCTATAGCCCCATCCAAATCTAAGTAGTCCTCTTCGAAGACCATTTGAGTTGGCTGTTGTGTGTGACCCCTTAGAGCTAGTAGTTGTCGATGGGGGAGGAGTTATCTCTTCCACTCCTTCATGTTCCTCCACTACCCTAGGTGGGTGATTTAAAACATTATCAAGGAATACTCTCTAGTAATACAGTTTAGAATTTGTAGAATGATGGGCAATGGATAGCAGTCACTACTCGAGGTGGAAAGCAGACCATAGATCCTCTTATGCCTACCGAAGTGGAAAGTATGAAGGAACCTAACAATACCAAAGTTGAAGAAGTGGAGAAGCCCAAAGATCATGTTTGGAAAGAAGAGAAAGCCACTCAAAAGGTAATTCTGTTGTTTCGACCTCTTCCTTCTTTTCCCTAAATATTAGTCAAGAAGACCGAGGAAGGAAAATATCACAAGTCATCTCGATGTTGAAACAATTCTCAATTAACGTTCCCTTGATTGAAGCACTAGAATATATGTAGAGCTATACTAAGTTCATTAAGGATCTAGTGACTAAAAAGAGGGTCATAAGTTTTGAAGAAGATGAGAAGTTGCAACACTATAGTGCCATTGCTACCAGATCTTTTGTGGAAAAAAAATGGATCCTGGAGCGTTCACCATTCCTTGTATGATTGATGCATTGTGTTTTGCTAAAGCCCTATGTGACTTGGGTGCTAGCATTAACTTGATGCCTCTATAAGTGTTCAAACGTTGGGATTTGGAGCCCCTAAACCAACTGCAATGCCACTACTTATGGCTGATCGCAGTGTTAAGAAACAAATTGGTGTTCTTCAGGATGTTCTAGTTAAAGTTGAGGCGTTCATATTTCCTGTGGACTCCGTGATCTTGGATTTGAGGTTGACTTTGAAGTGACCATCATCTTAAAGAGACCATTCCTTGCAACTGGGCGTGCTTTAGTTGATATAAAGAGATGGCAGATAAAGTTTAGATTGAATAATAAAGAGGTAACTTTCAACATTTGAAAGTCAATTTCGCATCAAAATGATCTCAATATGGTGTTTGTTATGAATGTCACAACCCAGGAGCAACAAAAAGTGCCAGTTGAAGAAATATTAGGTGTTGAGGCATTATCATATGTGATCATTAATTTTGATGTAAAGCACATTACAGATTATGATGAAATGGTGAATGCACTTAATAGAATTGGGAAGTTTAATCTGGCACCAAAGAAGTTAGATCTGAATTTGAAGAATAGGGAGACCCCGCATGCAAAACCATCCATTAATATGCCCTCGAAGTTTGAACTAAAAGCTCTTTCATCTCACTTGAGGTATGTGTTTTTAGGCCAAAATAATACTTTTCCAGTCATCATTGTTGTTGATTTAACTGAAGGGAAAGTAGACGCTTTGATATCAGTGTTGAGGCATTTCAAGAGGGCGATTGAATGGACTATTGTTGACATCATATGCATTCCACCGTACATTTGTTCTCATAAATTCAACTCATGCCTTAGTGTAAACCAAAAATTGAGCACTAGAGGAGACTAAATCCACCCATTCAAGAAGTTTTCAAGAAGCATATCATAAAGTGGTTGGATGCTGGGGTGGTTTATCCTATTGGTGATAGTAAGTGGGTAAGTCCTGTCTAATATGTGCCTAACAAGGGAGGAATCACTGTGGTTCCTGATGACTGGTAGAATTACAATTATTTGAGGCCTATTTAGTTCAACAATTAGTGTCCTCAATGCGTAATTATTCCATATTCTAATGATATCTTGATGATTTGCAGCTATGAAGGCTAAGGGACAAGGAAAGGATGAATGTTCTAAATAATGACCAAAAATATGAAAAGTGTAAATTCCACATTGTTGATCACCTAACAAGAAGGAAGGATCGCCCAAGTGGCATGAACTCTCCCAAATTGATAGTGTACAAGAATTAAATTAATTAAGGTAGGTCGGCAAACTCAAATATGAATGGCAACTCACTAAATGAAAAAGGGCGAACAAGAAGACTATCGCCGAAGGTGACAAAATTTGGAGAAAAATTGAAGGTTTAAAAGGCAAACAAAGGTGTTACTCAGTGATCCACCGAATGTTAAAGGTGGACTCGAACGAGCTCGCTGATTGAGGTTCAAACACCTGAAGCCTAAAGCAAGAGAATGGCAAGCTAAGGAGAAATTAGTGATCAACCGAATGTGCTCGAGGTGCCGGACTACACCAAATGGGACACGCATTGAGTTTTGGGCCAAATTTTGGGAAATTTTAAGTATCCCAAAGGAGAGAGAGAGAGAAGGGTGTGAATATTATTAGAGAGTTCTAAATATTAAAGAGAGATAAACACTTTACTTTGTGAAGAACACTTTTAGTTTTGGGGTTTTCAACTTTTTCTCTTGAAATTGACAATTTGAAGTTGAATTCAAAATGGTTATTGATTGTACTTGCTTAATTTCATATTACCCATGGTTTCTCTCATGTAAGGTATAATTTCTTTACACTTTGTGATAGGTGGCTAAAACTCAAAGTCTCAGGGTGCAATTATGGGGTTGGGTGTTGATTTAATGTAGTAGGTATTGTGTTATGCTATGTATTGTTGATGCTCATCCATGGATTTGGGTAATTAGCATGGGGTTAATTTATGGGTTAAGGTTTCAAACTTAATTCCTACTTCTGATCTCAGATTGACACTCAAACATAATTGGTTGGAGTGGGTAATTAGTTGGATACTTGCAATTTAGGTTTGATGTCTTTAATTTGCTTGAAAATAGAGATTATGGGTCAGATCTATTTGCCATATTTCTGTATTAAAGATAGAATAGTATAACGTATTGGGTTGTTTAGTTTTTCACATACATGAGACCGAAAAAAGATTATATGAATTGATGCTATGATATCGAACGAAGATTAATGTCATTGAAGATGACCCAGCCTATCCATAAATGTTTGGCACTATAGAACAACACTATTACCCTTATGTGATATCGATTTCCAATCCCCGCACCCCTAGATTTCTTGTTACATATTTGAATTTTTGAAATCTTAGTTTAGTTATGACTATTGATAACAAATGAATCGATTTACATTTCAAATTTCTTGAGAGAGTTCGCTGTGCTATATCATTCTCTAGGGATTTGACCCTAACTTTTCGTTGGATATTTTTCTTGACTACGACTGCTTACTCTTTTGAATTGTTTTAGAGAATAGTTTGAGAATTATCAAAAATGGCACCACGATAAGGGAATGATGGTTGAGAATTTCATTTGAGAAATCAGTCCGTAAATTTGTTTAGTTGTAGACTTGTAGCAGATTGTTGCTTGGTGTTGTTGTTTTCTGATTTGCAGGTCTAAAACATGTGACCAAGGTAGTGACAATGATAGTCACTACAGTCAAAATGAAAACATGGGTGATTTGAATCACTAGCCCATGAATGTCATTCAGACCACGGGAGCCATCCGGTTACCTCCCACAGCTGGGATGACAGTTTTTCATGTAACCGAAACAATGCTACAACAGCTCCAGTTAAGAGGAATGTTTGGGGGTTTAGCTCATGAGCTTAACACCTTTGGAATTTTGTGGATCTGTGTGGGCCATTTGTGGTCAAAAATATCTTACAAGAATGCATAAGGTTGAGGTTATTCCCATTCTCTTTGATGGGTGAACCTACTAGGTGGTTGGCAGAGTTGCCAAATAATTCTATCACTTCTTGGGAGGAGTTGCCAAAACATTCTTGGAGAGATTCTTTCCCTCTCGAAGATGGTAAAACTCAGGGACCAAATCCAAAACTATAAGAGAATTGAAGGTAAACATGGTTGTGGTTCTATAAATTACTCTTGCAATGCCCAACACATGGTGTCCTAGACCATTTGTTGTTGCAATACTTCTATTGTAGCCTTGATTCAATCAACAAAGGTGTGGCTAATATACTTGCCCAATGTGGGATGATGTGACAACCATATGAGGTAAAATTGTTGTTGCTTGATGACATGATCAAAGTGAACCGAGCATGACATACTAGAGAGGATCAGATGTCTTCTATACAACTGAGCATGAGCAAGGAAAAAATATAGAAAGAGCAAGACCAAGATGAGAACATGGACAAAATGATGACTTAGATCGATTTGTTGTCCAAGGATGTCATGGGAGGTGGATTGAAATCAGTGAATGAGATTGGAAAAAATAGTAGGCAGTGCCCGGAAGATGCGTTTGACATTATACAATGAGGAAGTATAATATTTGGGAAACCAAATGGAGGGAGGGGGTTCTCACCCAATCAACCAACGATAAGGTGGAAACCAAGGTTGGAACAAGGAAAGTGATAGTGGTTGGAAAGATTGGAGAGTGTAAATTGGAGAGATAGGGAGGCTAAAAAGATAGGTATATTCTTCCCTATGATCGTCCTCGACCAAAAGATTTAGGTGGTGTGGAAGTGAACCAGATCGAGGATATGCTCGCAAGGATCTTCAACAAAGTGTTGAAGGAATTAAAGAATGACTTCTCCACCTTTTCTCAAATGGTGACCTCTCATTCGGTGACGATAAAAAAACTAGAAACTCAAATGTGCTCAACTCATCTCAATCCAAGGAAAAAGGAAACATTGTCTAATGATTCCACACCGAACCCCAAAAATGATTGTTGAGAAATTGAGAACTATGTTGTACCACGATTTTAACTAAGATGCTTCTTGGGAGGCAGCCCAAGTTTTACTTTTGTTTTATTTCTTTTAATAACGTGTGTTATGACTTTAGGTTGAAAGGAAGTCAAAGTGTTGTAAAGGAAGAATTAGGCGACACCAAAACTATATCGGTGATCCACCGAAGGCATTGTGCAGACTCATTCTTGTCCGCCTTTTGAGATGGAAAATGTGAAAAAATGTACTATCAACTTAGGCGATCTGAGCTCCAAATGGCGATCTACCGAAGTACACTATGCGGACTCCATCGAGTTCGCTGAATCAACCTTTAGGTTTGGTATTCATTCAGGCCTCTTCTACGAGCTTTAGCTCCTTCGACGATTCACAAAATGTACTTAGTGACGTTAGTCATGATCGCCTATCGCGCCTGACATAAAAAAGCCAAGGGTCTTTTCATTTAGAAAAGAAACCATTTGATATCTTTGAACTCTTTTGATTCCCTAAGCTTCCAATACCATATTTTAGTGTGAGAGTGCCTCGTGTGTGTGTTTTTGAGTACTTAGAGTGCATTTGGATTGCGTGCTTTGCAATTCAACCCTATATTCCCTCTTTTGTTGAACTTTGTATCTACTTGAGGTTGGTGTTCGATTCATAGCTCACTATTTGTGCTTAAAGTTTTGTTTTTATGTATGAGCTAAAGGTCATTTGGAATATATTGTTAGTTGATTTCGTTGGGTAGTGCTAAATAGATTGTATTGAACTGTACCAATAAGTTAAATATTGAAATCAGTGCCTAAACTTTCCAAAAATGATTGTGTTGGTTGAGTGTTGAAATTGAGTCCTCAATTGTACTGGATCTTGATTAAATTTCAAGTGGATGAAGTCTGATTAGCCCGATCTTGCTTCAATTGTATGATTTTGACCAACTATAGATGGAGTGATGACTTACTTAAGGGAAAATCATCAATTCGAGTGATAAATTATGTTATTTGGGGAAATTTGAATACCCATGTGTAGAAAATGCATATGGGTAGATTGTAAAGTTGTTGGGGAATCGGGTATTGTTGCATATTGTGACTTGTTTCGTGAAAAGAGGCATTTGGCTGAACATTGCATGTTCAGCGGGCTTGTATTAGCCCACCAAGGTGCTTAGAAGAATTGCCAAATAAGACTTAGATCACCTTTCTTGCTTGAATGTGTAGCAAGGGTACTGTTCCATTAAACAAACTTGTCTTAGTCCGTCGAAACCTACTCAGCGAATTTCCAAGTGGGAGTGGACATCACCCTTTATTCCTGTTTCTTTTGATTTTGCATTGTCACTTTTGGCGGACTTTTCTAGCCCACCGAAACCAATTTGGTGAATCACTGAGATGAGTTAACTCCGCCTATCATGCCTGAGTCCCTTGAATTTTTGCACTGTCCATTTCAGCGAGCTCGCCTAACTTGTTAGGAAAACCGCCTTCCTAGTAGGCGAGCCTCATAGCATTTTTGAACTATGCTTGATTTTGGATTTTGATTGCAACTAACCATCATCGATTCGATGTTTGTAGTGATTGTGCTATGTAGGAAATGTTTAAGACTAAGGGGAAGCAAGTTGTGACTTTTGATATGGAGTAAAAAAAAGGCTTATCTCCTATCCTCCTCCTTTGAAAAGGCATAGGGAGATTACAATCAAAGAGCCATCTGAGTCTCCTCTCCCACAACCAACCACTCAGCGCTCTTCTATGTGTGTGTGTGAGCAACCTAAAAAGGTAGTTGCTAGAAAAAGGACAGACGCCAGGTCCAAGTTGATGTACTCCTCTTCTACTCAGGCACCCATTTCTTGTGTTCTCCAAGTGATTTCATCAAGGGCCCTCGACAGGCTTAAGACTACTGGAGAGCGTACTATTCTTGAGGAGATGCGACTCTCCACATATGGTGTCATGAGTGACGACTCGGCAATATGTGACACCATCAAATTTCACAGGTTTGAGAGGTTTACCAAACCTCAAAATCCTTACGTTCCAGGTTGGGTAAGAGAATTTTACACTGCTTATGCACAAACATTACAAAATAAGAGAAATGGCAAAGTATGAAAGCCCTTAAAAGAGCTTGAAGTTCATGAAAAGATGGTTCAATGTCTTGAAGTGCATGGCAAGATAGTTCAATGTCACGCAGGTGCCATCAAAACTTCTTTAGGCACCCCATCAAACCAGCCTGATATGTTTACATTACGCATGCGACATAACCTTGGCTATCTTAAGGGATGGTTGGCACCGCTCGTCTTTGACATTTCTCCACATTGGATGGATGACGATGCAAGATAAAAAAGAAGCACTTGAATGTTGGGCCTGGTACTGGTTTGGGTTTATTAAAAGTAATATTATGTCGTCACATAATGAGTCCATCATTCGGCATCCACTGGTTGTGTTAATGGGTATGATAATTGATAGAGAAAAGGTGAATGAGGGGCAAATTATTATTGAGGAGGTGCTATTGAGAGCCAGGCAAGAATATACCTCCCATCCACCGGTTTTGATCACACAGTTGTGTGAAGACGCAGAAGTTCTCCTTTGGGAGAAGACTAATTTTAGGATCACCTGGCCTCCTCCAATGATATCTAGAGGATTGAGGTTGACTATCTACGGGATGATGCATCTCAGCGGAACCTCCACAACCAGAGACTACGCCCGTGGTTGATCCTGCCACTCTTGCTGTTGAGGCCACTCCATCCGTTCATTCTGTGGAGTAGTCAGGTATACCCCAACCTTCCTTAACACCTTCTACTTCTAGGGTTATTGAAGTTGATATAGCCTCTTTGAAATTAAGGATGGCTCAGTGTGAGACGCACATGGTATGCGATTGGATAACCTAACGATGAGGATGAAAGAGCAAGAAAAGGTAGAAGGTAGTTCAGCCACCTTGACTGATATGATGATTGTTATTGGTGCTCAGAGGGTTGATGCAGATCAACTACGATCTATGGACCATCTCTATGCTATGGGGCGAGGTTCCTCTGCTCAATGTGCCTGAGATTGTACCTAATCATATTCCTCAAGTTGAGATTCCTTCTGGGATGGCTGAACAACCGAGTGTTTATGATACCATAGTTGTTGATAGTGATGACGAGAGAGAGGATGATAGGGTCAATGATGATTGTCCAGGGAGACTGATGAGGAAGAACTAAGGAGAGAGGAGGACGAGTAGAGGATTGCAGTGACACTCTCAATATGACGTTGGATTCAAAGTGGGTATTGCTTGTACTTGCTTAATTTCATGTTACCCATTACTGCTTTTATGCAAGGTATAATTTCTTTACACTTTGTGATGGGTGGCTAAAGCGCCTGCGATGGCATGTATAATTTGAAAGTTTGGTTCTACAGATGGCATGTACGGACCATAGGAAGATCTACGAAACGTACATGGTATCCGTAGAAAGTGGATCAAATTTTAAGGTCCAATAACCCATCGACGGTTGACTAGTACAGTCCATCTAAGGACCTATGACCGTAGGTCCAACCGTCGATGGGGTCCAACCGTTATTTTTTTATAGGGGATTTTGGGTCTTTTCCTAATTATTCTAACCCAATAATATGTCATTTTACCCTTAACCCTATGCCCTATATAAACATTTTTTACCCCCAAATTCCCCAACTGAACTCATTCTCCTAAATTCTCAAAAGTTGATCAAAGTTCTTCCCCAAATATTTCTCTCTAAAGCTTGAAGAAGAAGTCTAGGGTATCAAGATGAAGTCTCCAAATTCACCATTGATTGTAGGCTTTTGACATCAAGGTATGATAGTATTCGCCTATAAAGCTCTTTCCTCCATAGGGTTCCTAAATTCTCAAATTTTACAAATTAGAATTTCCAATTGAAATTAGGGATTTATTCAAACTCATGGGTTCCTTTCAATTATGATCAAATTGATAATTTATGCCTTTTTATACATGAATTGGAATAATTACATGTTTTTAAGTTGAATTCACTTGAACCCATGCATAATCTATGATTTCTAGATTTTTATCATATGATGAAGCTTTTGAACTATGAAAGGTGAACTTATGAAGATTATGCATGTTTCTTTGAGAGTAATCATCGATGTTGTTGTTGTTGTTAAAATATTTCTCACATACTACTCAAAACATGATTGTGAAAGGATTTTCTCATATAAAGGATTCAAAAGGTTGAAAGGTTATCTCACCTAAAATGAATCGAGATTAAGGAGCTATTCTAATGAATTCTAGCTTGTATTGGCTACTTGATGTGCCCTTTCCATGGATAATAACATGAATATGACTAATGACTATTTTGTGGGATTTATGCTTAGCACCGAGAGGATATCAAGATGGAATCTCTCACGTAATTAAGATCGGGTGTTTAGTAGCAATCTCCTATCCCATAACTATGTGCCACCATAGGTTGTCTTAGATAGACATTAACTAGTGGATCTACCTAAGCTAGAAGTTTATGGTTCTTACCTTGGCAAGTAAGGACATCTCTTTTTGGTGTGGGATAAATACTAGATTCCATGTTATAGCTCACATGGTCTATGCCGGTTAAAGGTAAATTTCCCACAATAATGAACTAAGGTTACTCCTAGAAGTATTTCAAATGTCTTTTAAAGATGTTTAGCTTGCATTGACCATGATTTCGACTTATATTTTCTAACATGTTATTTATTATTTAGCTTGGCCATTGCATGTCATATAAAGTCCCTTTTAGCATGATTTCATAACTCTTATGCATTGATATCATTCTTACTATATTCCATGTACTAAAGAATACTTGTGCCTACATTCTTTCACTATTGTAGGGTCCAACGCTTCCATCCCGCATACTCGTGGCTAGATTGATCCTAAGAGTTTTTTAAGAGATTGGTTAGTCTTCAGGTTCCGTGGACCGAGACTCTTTAATTTCTTTATGTCATTTCCATTTCAGAATTGTTTGTGATGTATGGGTTACGTCCCAATCACTTTTCTTATGATGTACTAAATGACTTTGAGACTTATGTTAGACTACCACTTGTCAAACTCTTTATGATATAAATATGTCTTTTGAAATCTTTAAGATTCTATTGTCTTGTATATGTATTCTAAGTGGCTTGTATATGGTCTCTCGGGGTCCTATAAGCCATGATAGGACTACGGTGTACTTTGGGTCGTGACATGATGACTTTTCTGTTGTAAATGACTCATTTGATGATTGATTGGCCCATCTAGGTGATGTTTTGAAACGATGTGAAGAATGCAATCTTGTGCTAAACTGGGAGAAGTGTCACTTCAGGTGAAAGAGGGCATTGTTCTTGCTCAGCGGATCTCTAACAAAGGCATTCAAGTATATCAAGCTAAAATTGAGATGATTGAAAATTGGTCCCCATTTATCTCTGTGAAGGGTGTAAGAAGCTTTCTAGGAAATGCTGTCTTTTATCGAAGATTTATCAAAGACTTCTCCAAGATAGTGCAACCACTATGCAAGTTACTTGAAAAGGAAACAAAATTTGAGTTTGATGATGCTTTCCTAAAGGCATTTGAAGGGTCAAAAGAGAAGTTGATTTCTACACCTATCATCTTTCACTATATTGGGGATAGTCGTTTGAAGTTATGTGTGATGCGAGTGGGGTGGCGCTTGGTGTGGTGTTAGGGAAATGTCGTGATAAGATTCTTCATCCCATATAATATGCTACCAAAGTCCTAAATGTTGCTAAAACGAACTACATAGTCACTAAGAAAGAACTTCTTGTCGTAGTCTTCGCATTGGAGAAATTTAGATCTTATTTGCTTGCACCAAAGTCATTGTGAACCCTGATCAGGTAGCATTAAGGTACCTTATGGTCAAAGAACGATGCTAAACCAAGACTGGTTTTGTTTAAAAGGCCTACGGTCCATAGACGGGCTTTTGTAAAGGCAGTAACTTTAAATAAAAGACATGACGCATGATCTTTTCAAATAAACCCCTTCAAATTTAATTCTTCCCCATTTCCCTTCCCTCTCCAACTGTTACAAACTCCACAACTCCCCTTCCAGCCATTTCCATTCCATTACCCAACTATTAAAACCCCTAAATTCCATTATCATCATCTTCTCAAACTTCCATTCTTCCTCTTCTTTCCCTGAAAATATCAAAATTTACCAAGAAAAATGCCAAGGTCGTGGGTCAGTAGAATCGAGTCTTCGACAATTGCAAGAGCACTCACACAACTTAAATTCATGCAATCAAGTAAGGGTTTTCGATCCTCACACTCCTTTGTGTTGAATTTTAGGTGTTAACACTTGACCTAGGGTAGGAATATTTGTTGTGCTAAGTGATTTAATTTGATTGTTAAAAAAATAACCCTCAGGATGATAGTTTTGTGAGTTTTTTGAATTAAATACATTATCCATGATTAGAATCAATAGGTTGGGTTGCTTGTTGTCTTAAAAATGTGAGGTATGAAAGAGCCAACACTATGCAGGGAATTTTGTACCCTATGAAGGTCTCCTATGGATCGTAGATTTTCTACGATCCGTAGTTGCCCTTTGTAGACAAGTCCAACTAACCAGTGTTGAAATTTCATACCAGCCCTTGTACTAAAGCTATCTACGAATCGTAGAACTTTCTACGGACCGTAGATAGGATTTGTACAAGATGTCTGAAAGTAAGAAAATATAAGTTGGGGACTGTGAAACCTATCTTTGATCCGTAAAAACTTTTACGGCTCGTAGATCAGTCTCGTAGTCCATATATGCAATTTCCAGTAGCTCCATATAGGAACTACGAGACTGACCTATGGTCCGTAGAAACTTTGACAGACTGTACTAGCTGCCTGTAGTTCCATCTCCAAAGCCATGTTTTAGGCCCCACTGGTTTTTCTTCACCCCCAGTCTTTACATTTTTAGTGCATTGGGGACATTGCACAAATTTTTATGTGGGGTTGGGATGAACTTCTTAAGAGTGCTAGGATGAAGTCTGAATAGCCCAGCCACTCGGATCTTGCCTTGGGGTTTTCTTGCCTGTAATCTTTTCCACAAGGAATATTTAATTTTTGATGAACCAATACATTTAGGATGTAAATTGCGAAAGTAGACTAGAAGTAAATGCATGATGACAAGATTGATGAAAAATGATATCCCTCCAAATTTTGGTGCTTTCTGCTATATATGTATTAATGATAAGCCAACTATGTCAGATATTTATATGACATGATAAGAAATTATAGGATAACATGACTTAAGCATGAACTAGCTACATTAATAATTGATAGTGAAATGATGTGCCATGTGTGTGTGAGGTATTTGTTCGTTCGCACTGTATGTGCCAATCTAGAACTTGCCCAGTTAGTCTTGCTTGGATAATTGAACTATTAATTAGGAAAGGATCATAGGTTGTTGTTGAAATTAAGTCCACTAAGTGATAATGCTCAAGCTACTCTTCAAAACAAACTCGAAGAGTAAGCGGTCGTTGTCAATAATAATTGCCTAACTAAGAGTCGGGGTCAAATTGCACAAGGAGTAGTGTGATGTTAAGAATGCAATGAGTGAATTAAGATGCGACTAATTCTAATGTAGCCAACAAGACGAATGGGTGGATGATTCTATAAAATTTAATCAAATAATTTCAAAGTCACAAGCTAACAACAATCTTGAAATAAACGGAATTTAAACTAATTGAGTTGATTCTAGGGGAGTGGGGATAGAAAATCGACGTGACAAAGGGTAAAATTGTATTGCTCACCAAAGCAAAACTATCATGGATAAGCTAGGTCATCTTCAATAATGCTAACCTTCTTTCGATCTCATAACATTAGTTCATAAAATCTCCTTTTGGTCTCATTTATGTGGTTTGCAATTCAACCCATTACTTTACTTTTACAACTAGATCCATCTGAATTGCAAACATTAAACTAATTACTAACTAATATTGGTCTCATTCAAACACCAATTTGAGATGTAAGCTAAGATTAAGTTGGTCACCCTAAACCCTAACTTAATCACAGGGTAACAACTCAAATCCATGATAGAAAGCAATAAAAAAGAGCAATAGAAGATACCCATTTAGTTAAAACAACACCCAACTCCATAATCACATCCCTAGATATTGAGGTTTTAGCCACCCATCACAAAAAGTGCAAAAATTATAACTCTTATGAGTGAAGCCATGGGTGAAAAGGAATTACGCAATTATAATCAACACCCGCTTTGATTTCAATCTCCAATTGTAAATTACAAGAGAAATTTTCAAATCCCCAAACTAGGAGTTATACTTAATATTTTCTCTCTCTAAGAGTTCTAAGTATAAAAAATGATAAAAGATAAGATATATAATTTTCTCTCTCTTCTAAACTATTTATACTTTTCAAAAAGATTCTTCCATATCCCATTCGACGACATTAGTCGGGATCGCTGAACTCACTCACTGAATCGCCGTTTGTGTCATTCAATTTGCCTTTCTTTTGTTTCAGGCTTCAAGTGTTTGAGCTTGATTGGGCGAGCGTGATGGAATACACAATTCATGGTCGGTGAGTCGCCGAATGTCACCTTGTACACCTAAATTTGCCTTCACTTTTGTTCTCCAGTCTATCGATTTTGGTGATGCAACTGGGTTCGCCTTTAGCATTTCAGCGGATCATCAACGTTACCCTATTCCACCCATTTTAATTAACACTTGAGTCTCAAATACTGTCATTTGGGCGAGATCATGCAAATTTAGAGATTCGCCCTTCTGGATAGACGATAAAAAATGTTGAGTTTACATTTCTTTTCATGTTTTTGGCCATTCTTTCATACATTAATCATTTCCTTGTCCCTTAGCCTTCATTGCTGCAAATCATCAAAATCTCATTGGAATAGGACATAATTAGGCATTGAGGACACTAATTGTTGAACTAAATAGGCTTCAAATGAGTGTAAATCACCACTCATCAACACCCCAAACTTAAACTTTTATTTGTCCTCAACTAAATCAAGAACACAATTAGTTCAACAAGGGTGTCTAAAAAAATTGTCAATGAGAGCTAACATGCTAGTACCATTACAATACTACTCAATAACACGCTACACTCAATCATGAACAAAAAGCTTCAAATGATAACTAGCTAGTATCAAACAAGCTCAAGCTCACTATAACTTTTTTTTAATGCAAAAGAATGTTTCAACAAATACATTCAAGTGCCCTCAAATAAAGAATAATTTCATGCTCTAACAAAGTAAATAAATAAAAAAAAGTAAGGAATCAATACAACTCTCACTCGACCAAAAGAGAAATATGTAACACCTCAGATTCAAAAAGGGAAAAATGTCAGTTTTCAGAAATTTGGTGCCAGTTTCGACAGTGCCATCCACGACCAGTGGAACGACCCACGGACCATAGGTTAGGTTCGTGGTTGGCAAGGAAAGTTTTCCCAAATTGTCAAGTTTGAGTACTTTTTCAACGGCTCACCAGGACGGTCCGTCGTCCAATATTTGAGTCGTAGGTAGGGTTCGTAGGTGAGTCTCAAACTTAGAGAAAATTTAAGGGTAAAAGTTGGGACCTACGGTCGTGATCCACGGCCCGTCGATGGGATCATGGTCCATAGGTGTGACCCTTCGTTTGATGGCCTAGACATTAATTCTCTGAGACTATCAACGGTTCGTAGGACAACCGACAGACCGTAGGTCGTCACCATCATTGGATCGACAGTTATCTTAAGAGGGGATTTTGGGAGTTTTCCTAATTATTCTAGTCTAATACTATATCATTTTACCCTTCGCCAAAACACCTATATAAGCGTTTTTAACCCCAAAATGTCATCATTCTCTCAAAATCCTAAAAGGAGAACAAGTTTTCCTCTCAAAATATTTCTTTCTCTAGGAAGCTTGAAGAAAAATAAGGAGTCAACCTAGGGTTTCAAGTCAAGTCTCCAATTCCACCATTGAAGTCAAGCTTTTGGCATTGACGTATGATAATTTTCATCCATGTAACCCTTTCCTCCAAGGAGTTCCCAAATTCTCCAATTTATAAAGATAGAATTCCCCAATTGAGTTAGGGTTTTCTTCCATGTCATTGGTTCCTTTAATTATTGATTTATTTAATTGTTTTTTGATCTATGAAGCATGAATTGATATAATTACATGATTTTATGATGAATTCCCATGAACCCATGTCTAACCCAATTTTCTAGATATTGATGATCGAAAGTGGGTTTTGAACCATGAAAGGTGAATTATTGAATTATGCATGTTCTTATGAAATTGAGGTATATTTTTTAAGTATGCTTTGAGAGTGAAGTATTAATGATGTTATTGTTGTTGTGTTGTTGAAAGGTTTCTCACATAATAAGGGTTCTTAGGGTTGAAAGGTCTTTTCACCTAAAATGAACCAATGTTAAGGAGTTATTCTAATGTTAAGGCAAGAGGCGATTACCCATGCTCTCTAATTAAAAGACAAGAGGTGATTACCCATGTCACATGATGTACGGACAAGAGGCGATTACCCATGTTCCTTCGAGAGCTAAGATGAATATGATTAAGAACTATACCATGGAAGTTAAGCTTAGTACCGAGTGGACAATTGGCGATTACCCGTGTCCCATAAACTATGTGCCAACATAGGATTGTCTAGATAGACATTAGCTAGTAGATCCACGTAAGCTAGAAGTTCATGGTCCTTACCTTGGCAAGTCGGACAACCCTTTTCAATATGGGAGACACCAGATTCCATGTTATTAGCTCACATGGTCTTACATGTTGGTTAAGGCTACTTCCCACTAACAAGCTAAGATGAACTAAGGTTACTTCAAGAAGCATCGTACGTATATTTTAAGATGATGTTCACTTGCATTGATCATATTTTATGAATTATGTTTTCTAATATTCAAGATTCATGTTTTAGCTTGATCATTACATGCTCACGAAAATGTCCCTTTTTAGCATGACCTTATAATTTTTTATGCATGGATATCATACTTGGTCCATGTTTTTACTAACGCATACGCTTGCCTACATTTCCCCACATGAAGGGTCCGACAATCAGGGTTCCCAGTTTTGTGGCTAGAGTTATTTGAGAAGATTTTGAGATTTGGTGAGTCCTCATGCTTCGAGGACCGAGCATTTATTGTTTTCAGTCTTTCCTTACTTTCACTTTTGGAACATGATGGCTACGCCCAGGTTCATTCTTATGTACTAGATGGCTTTGAGACAATGTTTAGATCTCGGCTATTCTCTATAAAACTTTGATATATTGAAACAATCTTTTAACTTCTTTATTCTATTTCTTGTAGGATGAAAGCTAAGTGGCTTGTATGGGGCCTCTCGGTGTCTTATACGCCATGTTACTCCTAGGGACTACCTTGGGTCGTGACGAACTTGGTAATCAGAGCACAAGGTTTAGAAAGGTCCTAGGAAGTCTCATAAGCCACGTCAAGTAGAGTCTTGTTCATAAGTGTTAAGCGCGCCGCATTTATGAATGAGTGGCTACAAGATGTTTATGAAACTCCACTTCTTTTATTACTCTAGAGTCGTGCGATAGATTTTAACTTTATAAGGTCTCTCTCCTAATCCTTATACGATGCTCTACATGATATGGCTACTTCAAGAACTTATGCTAGAATGAATGCGAGAGAGAATATGGAACAAGAAGCTCATGCTCAAGCTCCGGTCGACCCTTTGGCCGAGCAAGTGACTAATGTGGAGTTTAGGGCTACTTTTCAAGTATTAGCTCAAGCCATGATGGCCCAAACTAATAGGGAGGTTGGGGTCCCCGTGAACCCAAATGTGGGTACGGCGGCATTTAGAGTGAAGGACTTCATTAGAATGAATCCTCTGGAGTTTTATGGTTCTAAGGTTGAGGAAAACCCTCAAGAGTTCATTGATGAGGTTTACAAGGTGTTGATGATCATGGGGATAACGCTGGTGGAAAAGGCAGAATTGGTCACTTACCAACTTAAGAGTGTTGCTTAAGTTTGGTTCAACCAATGGAAGGAAAAGAGGGTAGTTAATGTGGGTCCTCTTGATTGGGAAAAGTTCAAAGTTGTGTTCCTTGATAGGTTCTTTCACCTTGAGATGAGGGAGGCAAATGTGCTCGAATTCATCAATCTTCGTCAAGGAAGTATGAGTGTGAAGGAATATGCTTTGAAGTTCACAAAATTATCTCGATATGCTCCCACTATGATTGTCAATCCTAGGGCAATGATGAGTAAGTTTGTTTCGGGTGTGTCCGAAATGGTGGTTAATGAATGTCGTATTGCTATGCTTATCAATGATATGGACATCACTCGTCTCATGGTTCATGCTCAACAAATTGAAGAGGAGAAACTTAAGGAAAGTTCTAGGGAGGCAAAGAGAGCTAAGACCGTTGATGATAACTTCTCACATTCAAGGTCTGATGGGCATGATCTTTCTAAGTTTCGACAAAGATTTTCCGGCCAAGGTTCCTCCAATGCTCCTTCTAAGTTCAACAAAGATAGGGTGTCTAACCCTAAGCCGCAAGGAGGAAATAGTTGTGGATCTTCATACCTACTTGTGCTAAGTGTGAAAAGAGGCACGAGGGCAAGTGTCTAGCGAGTTCCAATGCTTGATTTGGTTGTGGTAAGGTGGACCATAAGATAAGAGATTTTCCTTCAGTTGCTAAGAATGATGGAGATAATCGTCGAAAGGTTCAACCTAATCATTATCTGGTCCTAGTGGAAGTAAGAAGCAAAACAGATTGTATGCACTTCAGACTCGAGGTGAACAAAACAGTTCTCCCGATATGGTTACCAGTATGTTAAAAGTCTTCCAACTTTATGTTTATGCTTTACTTGACCCCGGTGCTACCTTGTCTTTTTTGACACCATATGTGGCTATGAGGTTTAATATTCCTCTGAATATGTTGTTAGATCCTTTTTTTTGTCTCTACACCTGTTGGTGATTCTGTTATGACTAAGAGGGTCTATAAAAAGTGTCTCGTCTCTTTGTTCCATAGAGTTACTCTTGTTGATCTTGTAGAGCTTGATATGCTAGATTTTGATGTTATCCTTGGTATGGATTAGTTGCATAGATATTATGCTTCTATCAATTGTAAGACTCATGTAGTCAAGTTTCAGTTTCCAAATAAGCCTGTCCTAGAGTGGAAAAGGGAAATTCTATGCCTAAGGGTTAGTTTGTCTTTTGTCTTAAAGCTACAAATATGATTTCTAAGGGTTCCGTATACCATCTAGTTAGGATGAGGGGTGTGAATTCTGAAACCCCTACTTTTGAGTCGGTCCCTGTGGTTAATGAGTTTCCGAAAGTGTTCCCATATGATTTACCCTGTATTCCTCTTGAAAGGGAAATAGACTTTGGTATTAACCTTCTCCCAGATACGCAACTTATCACGACTTCTCCTTCCCGAATGGCTCCGAAAGAACTTAAGGAGTTGAAAGAACAATTGAAAGATTTGTTGGATAAGGGTTTCATCCGACTGGGTATCTCTCCATGGGGTGCTCCAATCTTATTTGCTAGAAAGAAGGATGATTCTCTTTGTATGTGTATAGACTATCGACAATTGAACAAGGTTACCATTAAGAATAAGTATCCTCTCCCAAGGATAGATGACTTGTTTGACCAACTTCAAGGAGCGAGTTACTTTTCCAAGATTGACCTACGGTCGTGTATTCACCAATTGAGAGTGAAAGGAGATGACATTTCGAAGTTGGATTTTTGGACTCGGTATGATCATTATGAGTTTTTGGTAATATTGTTTGGTTTGACTAATGCTTCAACGAAATTTATGGATTTGATGAATATAGTGTTTAGACAGTACCTTGACATGTTTGTGATTGTATTCATTGATGATATATTGAATTTTTCGACAAGTGAGGATGATCACATTAATTATTTGAGGATTGTGTTGCAAGTCCTCAAGGACCAACAACTCTTAGCAAAGTTTAGCAAATGTGAGTTTTAGTTAAGGTATGTGGCTTTTCTTGGTCATATTGTTTCAAGTAAGGGTATTGAGGTAGATCCTAAGAAGATGGATGCAGTTAAGAGTTGGCCTAGACCTCTATCCCCTTTGGATATTAGAAGTTTCTTGGGTTTGGCTGGTTACTAAGAAGGTTTGTTAAGGGGTTTTCTTCAATTGTCTCTCCATTGACATCATTGAATTAAAAGAAGGCTAAGTTCATATGGTCTGAAGCATGTGGAAAGAGTTTTCATGAATTGAAGGATAGACTTACTTCTGCTCCGGTGTTGACTTTACCAGAAGGGACTGATGGTTTTGTTATTTATTGTGATGCCTTATGAATTGGGCTAGAATGTGTTCTTATGCAAAATGGGAAAGTTATTGCCTATTCTTAAAGGCAAGTTAAGATTCATGAGAAGAATTATCCTACCCATGACCTTGAACTAGCGGCAGTGTGTTTGCTCTTAAGATCTGGATGCATTATTTGTATGGTGTTCATGTCGATGCCTTTACCGAGCACAAGAGTTTGCAATATGTGTTTAATCAGAAGGAGCTAAATTGTCGCCAAAGAAGGTGGTTTGAGTTATTGAAGGATTACATTATGGGTATCCTCTATCACCCCGGTAAGGCAAATGTGCTGGCGGATGCTCTTAGTCGGTTATTTATGGGTAGTGTTGCTCACATCAAAGATGATAAAAAGGAGTTGGTTCGAGATGTTCATAGGTTGGCCCAGTTGGGTGTTCAGTTAGTAGACTCTACTAATGGTGGGGTTATGGTTCACAATGGTTCAGAATCGTCTTTTGTGGCGGAGGTGAAAGCCAAACAAGATCATGATCTGACCTTGTTTGAATTAAAGGAAGTAGTGCTTAAAAAGTCCGTAGAGGCTTTCTCCCAAGGGGGAATGGAGTAATTAGATACCAAGGTTTTTTGTGTGTTCCCAATATAGATGAATCGAGAGAGTAGATTTTTGCACAAGCCCATAGTTCTCGATATTCCATTCACCAAGATGTACCATGATTTACAAGATATCTATTTATGGAATGGGCTGGAGAAGGATATAGTGGAATTTGTAGCCAAGTGTTCCAATTATCAACAAGTGAAATTTTAGCATCAGAAACCGGTAGATTTATTGTCACGACCCAGGGGTAACATGGCGTACTCAACCCCGAATGGGGTTTCATACAAGCCCTTAGCATATCATAACATAAGAAATGATACGGAAATTTTAAAACTTTTATTTACAATCGAAGTCTTTATAAAAGCAAGTGGAAGTCTATAGCACTTTTTCTCAAACCATCTAATAAAACTTGAATAATACTTTGGGACACAGCCCATACAAAAGTCTAAAACATAAAAGAAAGACATAAAGGTAATGGTGGCTTTATCCTCGATGCTATGAGGACTCACCAAATCTTCAACTCCTTCGCACTTCTAGAAACTTTTCATCAAGAATGGAACTCAAGATCGCTAGACCCTACATTTGATAAGAATGTAGGCAAGAGTATGCGTTATTACAAAATGTACTAAATATGTTAGCTAGCATAACATCATAAGAGCATAACAAAAGAGTTAGCCAACATAGTATATAAGTCATAAGAATAAGAGATAATAACATGATCATCAACATAATCTCCAACATAGACATAATATGACCATAAGTCAACATAAGGCATAATATAACAACATAGGAGATACCACATATTCATAAACATAGTCTATACTTGGTCCCTCATAAAATAAGAGAAACTTCTAAGTAACCATCAAGTCATACTTGTACAATACATAGATGATACCTCATAATCCCACCTAGGATAAGTACCACTTATAGGCCATCATACATTTTTATCATCTTTTGATCTCATCCTTAACTTACTTCTCATAGACAAGAGAATCTCTCACCTTTAGTCAAACATAACATGGAATGCAACTATAGTAACAATCCATCAAAACATACATCATATAAGATAAACACTTCTTAGGTTACCTTAAGTCATACTTCTGCAATGCATGGATAAGACCCCATAATACTACCCATACTAAGTACTTCTTTAGGTTATCATACTCATACCTCTTGGTTGGAAACTAGTCTCCCTCATAAAACCTTCGAACACTATGAGGTACTTCCTTAAGCACATCTTAGTTCATTATTAGGTTGAACACTATGAGACACTCTATTAAGCATATCTTAGTTCCTCATTAAGTTAAACCCTATGAGATACCTCCTTAAGAATGTCTAGGTTCATCATTATCTTGAACTCTATGAGATACGTCTCTAAGTACATCTTAGTTCATTATTGATCTTGAACTCTAGGATATGCTTCTTCAAGCATGTATTATTCATTAATGATTTCGAAACACTATGAGGTACTTCTTCAAGTATGTCTTAGTCCATTGGATACAGAGATTGCTACTAGAAACCCGAACTCCACTAGGTGAAGGCTTCCATCTCATGAGACCTAATTTGGGAAAACTCGGACTCTACTATGTGAGAGTTCCCCCTTTACCTTGGATAGTCCGGACATCAACTAGGTGTGGTCTCCTTTCAACTTGGAGCCCGGACCCTACCTTGTGTGAACTTCCATCTCATTGTCAATATCCACTTGGGGCAGGGAACACACCGCTTAGACTCATTATTAAGCCTTGATTAACATTCATGTCTCATAGAAGGATTTACTTGACAATGAATCCATGTTCAAGTGATTCTATCACTTCATGCATTCAACCATTCATAAGATAGATTAGGTAGGTAAAGTCCTTCTACCACAATTCTATCCATTAGTCTTCTATTCTCATAGACTTTACTCTCAAAGCCTTAACATACATAATTCATCATATTAGCTTTAGTCCCAAATCCCTAGAAGTCAACATTTATGACTACAAGCCTTACTCTCAAAGCTTTACCTCTTACAATTATCATACATATCTAGATCACAAGACATTCTAGTCATAAGCTTCACCTTTAAGCAATTCTAGTCCTAATTCATCATAAAGGTTCAATCTCAATCATTACTAGTCATGATCCATCATATTTACTACATTCTAATTCAATTCATGTTTACATTCTTCTATTCTTGAACAATTACTATATATATCATCAATTTTAGAAGATCACCTATGAATCCTCAATTTTTCTTCACAAAGCATAAACCCACATTCTTCAATTTCATCAATTAGACTAGGGTTAACCATGGAAAACATGTAATATCATCATAATATCATGATTCACTACTAATTCAATCATAAACAATCAATATTCACTCAATTGGATCAACATCCATCATAACCCACAACATTGAAGAAACCCTAACTTGAATTGGAGATTTTTTTCATCAAATTGGGGAATTCTAGGGGGCTCCATGGATGGAAGAAACCATGGATGAATAAGCTAATATACCTTGGATACAAAGCCTCTCAAATCTTGCAACGTTGGAGTCTTGTTCTTGACCTAGCTTCAAGCTCTATCTCTTTCTTCAAGTCTTAGAGAGAGAAATATTTGAGAGGAGAGCTTTTGGGGATTTGATTTGGGTCTTGGGAAATAATGACTTAATTGGGGTGGTTAAAGGGTTAAAATAGCTTACATAGGTGTACTAAGACTAGGAAAAATGACCCCATTCAATAACCACTTAATATGGAATTTCCCTAAATACCCCTCAGTAGGCAGCCTACTCCCTAGGCACCACGACAGGGCTCACGAGCCAAGGTCAAGACCACGATCCATGGTCCTGCCCATGGTCCCTGGGTAGTGTCTTGGCCTTGGTGTATTGTCCTTCACAAGTTGAAGGCATCTTCACGGCCACTCCCACGAGCCGTTTAGGCCTTAACGAGCCGTGAAGTGGCTCGTGTGGATGAGGCCAACTTGGGCAGCCTTGAGGGGAACACTGCCTCACCACCACGGGTGGCACCACGATTCGTGGTGGCCACCATGAGCCGTCTAGGTTCTCGTGGTCATGGGCAGTGCCATGGCAAGCATGGGGCAGCCTAGGCTCTTGCCTTGGCCCTTGCCCCTTTGCCTTGGTTCATGCCCTCAAGTCTTGACTCGTAGCCCTCAACTTAACCCTAAATGGTCTACTAAACTATGGGGTGTAACAATATAACTCTCTTAGTAACATTCATCGTCGAATGACACTCTAGGCACTTCTTAAGGTCACAACTCTAGACTAGCAACCCATCATGCATGCAACTCATCTAAATGCACAGAACCAAGGAGGAAAACATCAACTCCAAGCTAAACATATAAAATGCAACACAAGGAAGTAGAAACTACATCTAACAACCTAAGATGCAAGAAATTCTCATAACTAGTCATGTTCAAGGAGGAACTAACATCTCCTAGTCATAACATGCTCAACATACGGTCATGGAGATTATATGCAATTTATTCTCCAAAAGCATTCATTTAAGTAGGAATCTTTCAACTCCAAACTAAGGCATGCTCAAATATTCATCTCATGAAGTTCTATAGGCAATTAATACTCAATGCACTACAACATGAGGAAAACAACTCACATAAAACTCATTTTCTTTCAAAACACAAGTTTTCATGAACACGCATCATATAAGTGAATCATGGCAACATATATACACCCAATGTCCTTGATATCTAAGCACACAATCTCCCCTTTGGGAGTAAGCCTATACGGACTCTTCTAAACTTCATTCGTACTAAAGGCAACTTCAAGGTCTCACATATCAAGTCACAAAAGACCAAACAATGTCGGAATCTAACAAAGCATAAAACACATACCTGTAGTCACATCTGGAGGTCACTCTTGTTCATCTCTGGCTTCAAGAGCATAGAACCTATTCTTCTTTTGGGCATTCTCATCCGGACCACTAGAAGCAACTTGTTTATTCTCCCTTCCCTTAGCCTTAAGCACGGGGCAATCCCTCATTTTGTGCCCACTCTTTCCACACCCATAACAACCATCCATGTTGGCTAGGCACTTACCATAATGATTCCTTCCACACTTGGTGCAAGTAGGTTTAGGTAATGGAGACTCACTACCTTTCTCTTGGTTAAACCTAGGGGTAATGGGGGAAGCTTGATCAGAATATCTTTGTTTGACCCTAGGTCGACCTTGTCCCTCGGACTTTGCATTAGAAAAGTTCCCATCAATGGTCCTAGCTCTTTTTTCCTCCCTATTCATGGTGGCTTTATCCTCGATGCTATAAGGACTCACCAAATCTTCAACTCCTTTGCACTTCTAGAAACCTATCCTCAATAATGGAACTCAAGATCGCCGGACCCTACATTTGATAAGAATGTAGGCAAGAGTATGCGTTAGTACAAAATGTAATAAATATATTAGCTAGCATTACATCATAAGAGAATAACAAAAACGTTAGCCAACAAAATATATGAGTCACAAGAATAAGAAATAATGACATGATCATAAGAATAATCTCTAACATAGACATAATATGAGCATAATTCAACATAAGGCATACTATAACAACATAGGAGATACCATATATTCATAAACATAGTCCATACTTGGTCCCTCATAACATAAGAGACACTTCTAAGTAACCATGAAGTCATACTTGTGCAATGCATAGATGAGACCCCATAATCACACCTAGACTAAGTACCACTTTTAGGCCATCATACCTTTTTATCATCTTTTGATCTCATTGTCAGTATCCACTTGGGGACAAGCATACATCCCTTAGACTCATTATTAAGCCTTGCTTAACATTCATGTCTCATGGAAGGATGTCCTTGACAATCAATCCATCTTCAATTGATTATATCACTTCATGCATTTAACAATTCATAAGATAGAATAGGTAGGTAAAGGCCTTCTACCACAATTTTATCCATTAGTCTTCTATTCTCATATCGACTTTACTCTCAAAGCCATAACATATTAATTCATCATATTAGCTTTACTCTCAAAGACCTATAAGTCAACATTCATGACTACAAGACTTACTCTCAAAGTTTTACCTCTTACAATTATCATACATATCAAGATCCCAAGACATTCTAGTCATAAGCTTCATCTTTAAGCAATTCTAGTCATAATTCATCATAAAGGCTCAATCTCAATCATTACTAGTCATGATCCATCATATATACTAAATTCTAATTCAATTCACGTTTACATTCTTGTATTCTTGAACAATTACTATATATATCAACAATTTTAGAAGATCACCTATGAATCCTCAATTTCTCTTCACAAGGCATAAACCCACATTTTTTTTAATTTCATCAATTAGACTAGGGTTAACCATGGAAAACATGTAATATCATCATAATATCATGATTCACTACTAATTCAATCATAAACAATTAGTATTCACTCAATTGGATCAACATCCATCATAACCCACAACATTGAAGAAACCCTAACTTGAATTGGAGATTTTTTTCATCAAATTGGGGAATTTTAGGGGAATACATGGCTGGAAGAATCCATGGATGAATAAGCTAACATAACTTGGATACAAAGTCTCTCAAAGCTTGCAATAATGGAGTCTTGTTCTTGACCTAGCTTCAAGCTCTATCTCCTTTTTCAAGTCTTAGAGAGAGAAATATTTGAGAGGAGAGCTTTTGGGGATTTGATTTGGGTCTTGGGAAATAATGACTTAATTTGGGTGGTAAAAGGGTTAAAATATATTATATAGGTGTACTAAGACTAGGCAAAATGACCCCATTCAATAACCACTTAATATGGAATTTCCCTAAATACCCCTCACTAGGCAGCCTACTCAAAGGCACCATAACACGACAGGTTTCACGAGCTGTGGTCAAGACCACGAGTCGTGGTCCTTGGGCAGTGGCTTGGCCTTGGTGTCTTTTCCTTCACAAGTTGAAGGCATCTTCACGGCCACTCCCACGAATCGTCTAGGCCTTCATGAGCCATGAAGTGGCTCGTGTAGAGGAGACCAACTTGGGTAGCCTTGAGGGGCACACTACCTCACCACCACGGGTGGCACCACGATCCGTGGTGGCCACCGCGATCCGTCTAGTCTCTCGTGGTCATGGGCAGTGCCATGGCAAGCATGGGGCAGCCTTGGCTCATTCCTTGGCCCTTGCCCCTTTGCCTTGGTTCACACCCTCAAGTCTTGACTCGTAGCCCTCAACTTAACCCTAGATGGTCTACTAAACTACGGGGTGTAACATTTATCCCAAGACATTATCATTCCTACTTGGAAGTGGGAAGATTTTAATTGGACTTCATCATTGGCTTTCCTCGCACCCGGCGACAACATGACTCGATTTGGGTTATAGTAGATCGAATGATGAAATCTACTAATTTCATTCCCGTTAAGATTTCTTAATCAACGAAGGACTATGCTAATTTGTACTTGAGGGAAATGGTAAAGTTGAATAAAGTGCATTTATCCATTATCTCGAATCGTGTTACTCAATTCACTTCTCAGTTTTGGAAATCTTTTCAAAAAGGTCGTGGTACTCGTGTTAAGCTTAGTACGGCCTTTAATCCGCATACTGATGAGCTAGCGGAGCGTACTATCCAAACTTTGGAATATATGTTGAGAGCTTATGTGATAGAGTTAAAAGGTAAGTGGGATGATCACTTGCCTTTGATTGAGTTTGCCTACAACAATAGCTATCACTCAAGTATTGGTATGCCTCTATTTGAAGCATTATATGGTAGGAGGTGTAGATTCCTAAGTGGGTGAAGTCGCTTTGATAAACCCCGAGTTGGTACATGAGGCCATGGAGAAAGTTTCGCTTATTAGAGAAAGGTTAAAAATGGCTCAAAGTCGACAAAAGTCCTATGTCGATGTTAGAAGAAGAGATCTTGTGTTTGTTGTGAATGATTGGGTTTACCTGAAAATTTCACCCATGAAGGGTGTAATGAGGTTTGGTAAGAAAGGGAATCTTAGTCCCCGATATGTAGGCCAATATCAGATTTTGAGAGGTATTGGTAAGGTTGCTTATGAACTTGAATCGCCTAATGAATTGGCATCGGTGCATCCAGTTTTCCATGTCTCCTTGTTGAAGAAATGTGATGGTGATCCGACAACTATAGTTCCCTTAGGAGATTTGGGAGTTAAGGAGAATCCTTCTTATGAGGTATTACCGGTTGAGATCTTAGACCGACAAGTCAAGATGTTGAAAAATAAAGAAGTTGCTTCCGTGAAAGTTTTGTGGAGGAATCTGTTAGTTGAGCGTGCTACTTGGGTGGCTGAGGTCGATATGATGTCCCATTATCCTCATCTCTTTCCTTCTACCCCTATTCCAGCTTGAGGTATTAAATTCCTCATGGTTTACTCTTTTGGTGTCATGAGTCTTAGATATGTCCATGATTTTCTCATTTATGTATGTTCATGAAAAATCTTAAGTTTTGAGAAAAAGAGTCAACTTGATCGATTTCTACATGTTTATGTGAATTTTAGTATAAGTTGCATATAGACTTCATGATATGATGTTCTGAACATGCTTTAGCTTGATGTTGATGTTTCCTCCTCAGATATGTGCATGTATGTAATTGTATGCATGTTGGGCTGTTAGGTTTAAGTTCCTACCCTCCTTATGATGTTTCGAATATCATTCGAGGATGAATGACCCCAAGGGGGAGATAATGTAACATCTCGGATTTAAAAAGGGTAAAATGTCACTTTTTAGAAATTTGGTGCATGTTCCGACGAAGCC
The DNA here is from genome assembly GCA_029582525.1 of Solanum tacnaense. Lineage (NCBI taxonomy): Eukaryota > Viridiplantae > Streptophyta > Magnoliopsida > Solanales > Solanaceae > Solanum > Solanum tacnaense. The sequence continues at coordinate 27,110 of JAJOOD010002648.1, forward strand.
ATCCATGGCCCGTGGAACGACCCACGGACTATAGGTCAGGTCTGTGGTTGGCTAGGCAAGTCTTCCCAAATTGTCAAGTCCAGTACTTTTTCAACGGTTCACCGGGATGGTCCATAGTCCAATGCATGAGCCGTAGGTAGGGTTTGTAGGTGAGTCTCAGACTTAGAGAAATTTTGAGGGTAAAAGTTGGGACCTACGGTCGTGATCCACGGCCCATCGATGGGACCACAGTCAATATGTGTGACCTATCATTTGATGGACCAGAGACCAAGTCTCTAAGACCATCGACGATCAACCAGGACGGTCCGTAGGTCGATCGAAGGATCGTAGGTCGTCACCGTCGTTGGGTCAAAAGGTATTTTAATAGAGGATTTTGGGAGTTTTCCTAATTATTCTAGTCTTATACTATATTGTTTTACCCTTCACCAAACCCCTAAAATGAACCAATGTTAAGGAGCTATTCTATTGTTGAGGCAAGATGTGATTCCCATGCTATCTAATTAAAGGACAAAAGATGATTACCCATGTCACATGATGTAAGGACAAGAGGTAATTACCCATGTTCCTTCAAGAGCTAAGATTAATATGATTAATAACTACTACGTGGAAGTTAAGCTTAGTACTGATTGGACAAGTGATGATTACTCGTGTCCTATAAAATATATGCAAACATAGGATTGTCTAGAAAGACATTAGCTAGTGGATCCACGTAAGCTATATGTTCATGGTCCTTACCTTGGCAAGTAGTACAACCATTTTCGGTGTGGGAGACACTGGATTCCATGTTATTATCTCACATGGTCTTACATGTAGATTTAGGCTACTTCCTACAAACAAGCTAAGATGACCTAAGGGTACTTCAAGAAGTATCGTATGTATGTTTTAAGATGATGTTGATTGCCATTGATCATGTTTTACGACCTATGTTTTCTAACATTCAAGATTCATGTTTTAGCTTGATCATTGCATGTTCACGGAAAGGTCCCTTTTTAGCATGACTTTATATGTTCTTATGCATAGCTATCATACTTGCTACATGTTTGTACTAACGCATACTGTTGTCTATATTTCCCCAAATGTAGGGTCCGACAGTCAGGTTCCCATTTTCGTGGCTAGAGTTCTTTGAGGAGATTTAGAGCTTTGGTGAGTCCTCATACTTGGAGGACCGGACATCTATTGTTTTCAGTCTTTCCGTACTTTCAATTTTGGAACATGATGTGTGGGCGACGCCAAGATTAATTATTATGTACTAGATGTCTTTGAGATAATATTTAGATTTCCGCTATTCTCTATAAAATTTTGATATATTGAAACTGTCTTTTAACTTCTCTATTATATTTCTTGTATGATGAAAGCTAAGTGGCTTGTATGGGGACTCTCGGGGTCTTATACACCATGTTACGCCTAGGGGCTATCTTGGGTCGTGACAAAATACATGCAACATAAGTTTGCTCATATTTTCCTATCATCACACAACCTAGTTCATGCAAGATCTCAAGGGTCTTTTAGGCTTGAAATGGGGTTGAGGGTTAAGGTGTGTTTAATTTGCCTCAGTGACTTAACCTTTTCAACGTATTGTTGCAATCATCTTCACCTCTTCTCAAGTTCTTTTTTTATTTTTCATTTGAGAACTCAAACTTTTGCTTGTCAATCATTTTATTGGAAACCCCTTTTTATTTCACCAAACTCTATTTTTCATTTCAATTTTTCAAATGTTGTTCATCATAAAAAAAAATTATATAAGGAGGGTTTTTTTTGCAACAAGACTTCAAAATTGAGTCTCATTTCATCTCTCTTTGCCTTTTACTTGACTTTCCTTCATCCTTCCTTTCCAAAGCCCCAATGTAGGTTTTTGACCTAAGTTGACTATTCAGACAAATCAATGCTTCAAAAAGAATTTTTGGTGAGAAGTTTAAGGCAATTAGGATCAAGAGGTTTCGATAAGTTTGTCAACAAATGGTTTAGGCTCAAATGGTGCCAAAATGGTTGCACACCCTCAGAAGGTAGTCACAAAAGGATATGGAAATTTAGGTTCCCTCTCAAAATTTGTGCCCAAGATCATCTTTTACACTTACCAAAGCTAGATAATTGGACTAACAAGGCAAATTCTAGGATTCCACAAGCATGCTTCCAAGTAGAACCCCGGCACACACGATACTTCAAACATAGTCTTTTAGCACAAACTGAAAAGATCAAAAACTTATGTGTGATGTGCATTGTAAGGCTCACATCAAAATGAAGCTAGTCAACACAAGATTAAAAAAGATTGCTCAAAAGTGTAAACATATCGATTACTTCCTTGCAACACAAACACTAGATATCATGCTCATCATGAGTACAATTCAAGACATAAATATTGAACATAATCGATCCTCCAATTATTATCAATGAAAAGTTAAGCATTGCAATCTTTTCAAAAATCAGAGGAGATTATAAGATGGTGAGAGATAAAATGAGCCCAAACAGTCAAGCTACTATAATAGAACTAAGCGAAATACTTCAATAAAGGGGGTTATTGGCACAAGGGCCCTTACCCCACCTAAAGAAAAGAGCAGTGTCCTCAATGCAAAGAAATGAAATCAAAGAATTTAAGTTTTGAGACTCCCTAAAGCCCAAAGGATATGACGAGATCGCTGAACAGGTCGGCGAATTGCCAACCAAGACTGATCACTGACCATGTCTTTAGCATATGAGAATTTGTTGCTGAACTCGGTGAAGTGAAAATGATCATCCAAAGTAATTAGCCGAGTCGCTAATATTTCCCTGTTATCACTGAGATTTATAGTACATCCTCTAAATTGTGTAACTCATTGGGCAAACTACGTCAGGTTTGCCTAGCATAATCGATGGATCACCGAATTGGGGGTGCACATTATCGAATGTGACAGTATATCACAAAGTTGAGCTACCCAATGGGTGAACTCGTTAGAGCTTCACTTAGTGGATTTGGTGGATCGCTGACTTGGGTCCCAAATTTGCCTATATTCAATCCATCTTGCACAAGTGACACACACATTATTAAAAACCACTAAAACTTGGGTTGCCTCCCAAGAAATGCTAGATTTAATGTTGTGGCACGATATGGACATGATCTCAAGCATCATTGAACTACACTACTTCAATGAATCTCACATAACATCCCTCTCCAAAGCATACTTTCAACCTTTGGCCATTATCTTTGAATTTGACCCCCTTTACATCTTCAATTTCAATTGCCCCATTCCTATAAACTTTAGTGACTGTGTACGGGCAAGTCTACTTCGACTTTAGTTTACCTAGGAAAAGTTTCAATCATGATTTGAAAAGAAGGACTAGCTCACCAACTCTAAACTCCCAATGTAGGATTTTGGCATCATTCCATTGTTTAACTTTCTCTTTGTACAGTGTGAAGTTTCCATATACTTGTAATAGAAACTCATCCAACTCAAGTAGTTGTCTACACGACCTTTGATTGCCACCTCCTGATGAGTCCTAGATTTGGACTCATTTAGGGATTTATTTGGATAGATTTAGTGTCCTCAAATGCTTATTTTGTGCCAATAACTGATGAAAAATCCTTGATTTCTAGGTATATGAATTGAGGAGCAAAACATGGACACTAATTTCCAAAAAGGAACGAAGCGAGCAGAAAGAAAGAAGAAAAGAGTGTCTGGTGATCGCCAAGTCCATTTGGCGAGTCGTCGAGTGACCATTTGACCACCTAAAGTTCCAGTGTGCCAAGCTATGAAGGAGAAAATCAAGTTGGCGAGAGAAAGGAGAAGTCGGCGGATCGCCGAGTGGTTCTGCGATGCAGTGTTGGATCGCCCAAAGTTACAGAATTTGAGGAAGCTGAAGGCCAAGGTAAAAAGGCGAGGACATGACCAATGGGCGGATCTCCGAGCTGATCAGCGAGCCCAACTTACTTTGTTGAATGGTCTTTCACATCATATTTTTGGCGACTATAAATACGTTTTTGAACATTTAGTTTAAAAAGTTTTGGACATCATACTATTCATTAGAGTAATTTTTTAGTTTGAACTCTGAGTATAGAGACAAGTTTTCCTTAGCTGTGAAGAATTGAAGTTTTTCACTTTTGAGAAATTGGAAGTGAGTCTTTGAGATTCTTCAATTTGGACCTTTGTAAAGACGAAATTAATCTTACCCAGTTGATGGAAACACAATTTGGTAACGATTTTTATCTTTTTATGATGTCTAGCTAAAACCCCAATTCTTGGGGTGTGATTATGTGATTATGGGTTGATTTAGTTTATGGTATTGCTAATTGTTAGTCTAAATGTTGTTTAGAAGTGATTTCAATCAGTAATTGTGGTTTAGATTAAAGAATTGTAGTTGCAAATGCAGTTCTACCTTCGTGTTTTTGGCTTGCTCTAGAGAGAGGTTTTAAAACCAAGATTATCGATTGATGGTCTGTGGGTATTGGGTTGTCATGGATTCAGCTCGAGAGAGTGAATCCTAAACCCTTTTCCACACATTCATCTCGAGAGAGTGAATGGACTAAGGTGTGGGTTGTTCTTATTTTTCATTTTTGTCGATGTTCGAGAGAAATTGACTTGATTCGAGGTAAACTGTTCAAGAGAAAGTTTAGCTCCTCTATAGTCTAGCGTATTCACTAATTTACAGTTGTTTCTTAATAGTTGTAATTACCCATTTGTCTACTTTAGCCTATAATCAAATCACATTCCAAGAATACATCTCATTATTGTTATTCCATGTTATTTATTGTTGTTGTAGTTGATAATTTCAAACCAAAACCCCCTGTTATTTGACATTCGTGTCACCCCTTGATTAGAATTATGTTTTTTTTTCGTAAATGTCTATTCCTTTGGCTGATTTGAACATATTCGTACTTTTCTATTGAATCTTAAACACGTACCACTCCATGTGGAATTCGACCCCAGCTCATTTAGTTGGGTTATGTACTGACTAACGATCGTTGATACTTAGAACTGGATTAAGTGTCTTTGATAGAGTTATTCAATCAAAATGGTGCCGTTGCCGGGGAGTAGTGTTGGTTAAGATTCTTTAGTTAAGTTGAATTTTGTTCTTTTTAGTCATAGTTGAATCTACTTACTTTCAATTTTGATTTTCATGTTGCTTGTTTAGAACAGAAGAAAGGAGCATGTCTTGTAGCAACGGTGACCAACTGGACCTCTATCCTTTGAGGATGATGATTCTTAGGGATAACATCATAAGTTTCAGACAATTAGAGGGTGAGTCAATCCACGAGTTGTGGCAGAGATTTCAGTCACTATTGCTGAAATGTCTAACTCATGAAATCTCAGATAAAATGTTGTTGGACTGCTTCTATAGAGGTCTTGCTCCAGAGAACAGAGAAGTGGCTGACCAAATTTCTCCGGGTGGTCTCACACGACTACCCTATGCAATAGCAGCCCAGCTCTTTGATCACATGGCCAAGACCAACAAGGAGACTGAGAAGGACTAGATTTTAGCCACATTGTTGACTCAGCTGGATTTCGTGGCCAGACAGATTATGGAATTTGAGGTACCGTACAAAAAGAAAGATCAATATATTCCCCCTCATGAGCGTAGAAAGTCCAAGAAATACGAGGGTGGACAAGTAGAAGAGATTATCTCACTCATTCTCAACAAAGTTGAAGAACACGACAGAATGTTGACTGAGATAAAAAAGAATGTCTCACTGCTGAATGAGATGAATGCTTCCCATTCCATATCTATTCAGCTATTGGAGACCTAGATGGGTCATGTATTGTCTTATCTCTACCCTACAAATCATGTTTGAGTGGGGAAGTCATGCCACGACGTTAACTAAGGTGCTTCTTGGGAGGCAACCCAAGTGTTTATCACTTTATTTTTGTTTTAGAAATAATCGTGTGTTGATTTTGCAGGTTGAAGTGTAGAATGTGTTTGAAAAGTGTAGGTTGGCGAGCCAAAAGTCCAATCGGAGACTCACCGAAGAGGTCGGCGAGCTCGGCCTAAGCCACCGTTGGACTCAGGTAATTTTGAAATTTGAATCTATAAAACTCGGTGAGCCCAGGAGCAAATTGGTGAATCGCCGACCAGGTCGGCTATCAGGACTTTGTCCGCCGTTTGGATCCCCACATTAAATGGAGGTCCTGTAAAACTCGTCGAGGTAAGTGACCACTTGGCGTATCACCGCGTTGGACGGTGAGCAAGATTAATGTCACCGAATGGGCGAGAACTGGACGGTTTTAAAGGCCAAAAGTTCAAAAGTTCAAAATCTTTCACATTCCCTTACTTTTTAACTTTCCAAACTCACACCCGCACTATATTTTCCTGTATTTTTGCTTTATTATTTCCTTCTAGTCATTGATTGTGTGTTCATAGTTGGATTTCCTTGCCACGTAGATTTTCAACTAATTTAATTAGCATTAAAGGTTGGTATTTTGAACCCCAATTCGTTTTAGAGAATTTTACTCATTTGCAATTGTTTGATCTTAGTGATGTGTGTTGGGCCTCTCTGAATCGTAATTGTGTATGTGTGTGCTTGTTTTAATTCGAATATTATGCCTAGAATGCCAATTTAGTTGATTTCCCAAAATTTTTGTGCTTAAAATTGATCAAAATCTTGTTGGGTTGTATTGTGTTGTTGTTGGGTCTAGTTGGGTGAAGTTTAAGTAGCCCTCATTTGTGCCAAATGAAGTATTTTTCCCAATGATGGAGCGATTGACATCATTCCTAAAGGCGAAAGTCATCAAATGGACAAATTTGGCCAAACCGAGAGAAGTCTGAGTATCCCAGGGGGATGGGTGTAATGGGTCTAAGCTTAATTGAATGAGTGCATGGTTTGATTTTGTTTTCGGGGGCTGCGAGGTCGAATTTGGAAGTTGGGGTAGAAAGTAGGCACGTTGGGCAATTTGGCGAGCTGGGTCGAGCTCGTCGAATCCCCCTAGATCGCCTTTAATTTCTTGCTAAATTTGAGAATCGGTCCTGTAACTTTTGTGAGAAGCCTAAGTTCGCCGAGTGCACTCGGCGACTCGCCGAAAGTCCTTCTTGATCGCCCATTCTGCGACCCTAACCCCTAAACTGCACTATAACTTTTGGCGGACTAGTCCTTCTCGCCGAATGCTGTCGCCGATTCACCGAAAGGACCTTCCCATCGCCGATATACAAATTTTTCTGGGAAATTTTGAGCCAATCCTTTCGGAGTGCCCGATCTGGCTCGCCAAAGTGATTCGGCGACTCACTAACCGGTTCGGCGAGTCTCTTTGCAACTATCTTCTACAACTTTGCTTGAACTGTTTCTCACTTTCTGTAATTTGTTTGCAGATATGGCTAGACCAAAAGTGGCTGGTAGAGACAAGCCGCCCCACAATAGGGTAAAAGGAATTAAAATCAATGAAGATGCAGCTACATCCAAGGCTATGGCTACCAAACTTCCCACCACAGGTGGGAAGGGAAAAGGGAAAGGAAAAGCACCTGCTCCTGCATCACCGGAGGCCAACTCCGACAGTGACGGCATCTATGTCACTCACCTCACCACTTCTGAGAGTGAGGGTGAGAACTAGGAGAATCAGGCTGCAACTTTTAAGCCTGAAGCTAAGCTACTAGCAGCCTAGAGGGTGGAGTTGCGATCCAAGAGAATGAATGATCCGTCTAGGTTCAGGACTCTCCAGGCCACTACTACTCATTCCTCTCCAACACAGATTATGGTCCTAGCACCACCGGTACAAGGACCTCATCCCCGGTCTATGAACAAACTGAAGACTGAAGGATTGAGGACTATCACTGAAGAAAATAGGCTCTCCAGTGATGGATTGATAGACAGATACCCCAAAATTTGGCGCACCATGAAGGCCCGTAAGTTCGACATCTTCACAAAACCCTGGGGTTCCTACATTCCAAATTGGGTCCGAGAATTCTATGTCTCTTATGGAGCTATAGTGCCACAAAGGAAGAAGTTGGCTGCTAAATTCAAACCGGTTGATTATGTGTTTATCAGGGGCAAGAAAGTGTTGTGTGACAGTACTAACATAAATGTTGTATTGGAGTGCACCGACAACATTGCAGACGCCTACCAGTACAAAATCAAGACTAAGTCCTTGGAGGACATGAAAAGCTAGCTAGACCCTCTCATGTGTGATGGTACTCCGAGGTGGTTGGAGGCAGGAGCTCCGATAGAGAAGAAGGACCTCAATGTAGCAGCGAGGTACTGGTTTGGCTTTATCAATAGCACTACATGCCATCCCAGAATAAGTCCATCCTACGCCACACAAAGAAAGCTTTTCTTGGCTCGATCATTGCACGAGAGCACATAAATTTGGGTATGATCTTTGAGAAGGAGATGGCCATGAGGTCCAAACAGCGCCAGACTTCCCTCCCCTTTCTGGTACTGATCACCGAGTTGTGCAGACGGGCTCAAGTGCCTAGATATGAGAAGAAGGATGTGGAAGTGATTCCCACATATTCTACTGACATTTGAAGGATTGAGGCAGAATATTTGAAATTTCAGGCCGAGAAGAAGAAGGCAGCCCCAGTGGATACATCCCCGGTTGTTGATGTTCAGACACTACCTGCAGAGGCAGTATTGCCTACTCTGGCCCCTGGGCCTTCAGGTACATCTAGTGTTGTACCTTCTGTTACTCTCAATCCCTCTACTTCTCCCTTGCCTCCCAGATCTGGTACTGCTGCTGGCCGACCTCCACTCACCTTAGCTGCATTGCTACGGAAGGGGCAGCTTGCCCATTCTGACGATAGTTGTGCCTCTAGGATTGAGGCTACTATTCTTGGGCTGATTAAGAGATCTCTTGCTGCTACTGTGATACCCTTGAGTGTGGACATTGATGCCCTTGCGGCAAGGATAGTAGTGTGCGAGCGTGGCCAAGGGGCTAATGAGGAGGTGACGACACTAAAGGCCGATATTGTTGCGCTGAGGAGAGATGTGGACCAGCAGAAGTCTACCGATATGTCGATGATTTTCGAGACGATGGAGATCCCAGATATGCCAGTTGATCCAAATATACATGTAGCTACCACCAGAGATGAGGTTCGAACTGGGGAGGCAGCTGATGCCGAGTCTGAGGATGAGACCAATGAGGAGTTGCTTATTACTGATGAGGAGGTTTCTTATGAGGGTCTCTCGGAGACTGAGGAGGCCATGCTAGATGCAGATGTGCAGACATCTTTGGCAGACATATCTTTGGCTGACCCTAGTGGAGCCGGTACTATCGATGTGACTCCGAACACTGATACCCAAGATCAGAGTGTCACACCGGGCACTGATGCCCCGACAGATGGAGCGACTGCTTAGACAGGACTTCTCTTTACCTCCCTCTTTGTCTTCTTTTATTCATTTTTAGTGTTTGTATTTCATTTGAGGACAAATTACTATTTGTTTGTGGTGGGGTGAGGTATTCCATACCTGCCTCTTGTGTTGATGACATTTTTGTATATATTGGGTTTGGTGCTTAATTTGTGTTTTAACACTATTTTTGTAGATGTTTAAGCTTGTGGCTCCTTATTTTGAATGTAAATGAGTTTTGGACCCTACCGAAAACTTTTTCCACCTCTTGGGTATTTAATTGTGGTTGTTTTTGTGCAACTTTGAGTGTCGGTTATGATCAATACTTATGACTTGAATAGTTCTCTCAATCGAACAAACATGAATGTGCGGCTACGATGAGGCCAAATGAAGTTACATAGGCAATATGTGAACTCTTTGCATCTCGTTGTGACTAGCCAATTATCAAATTGAGTCTCTTGTGATGAACGTTGCACACTAGTGAAAGTGTCAAGTTTTGTTTGGCATTGGTGTCAATGCCTTGTGTGATGAGCTTACTGTGAACCTTGTGTAATGACACCTAGAATTTGCCCTGTTGATCCAGTTGACTAAGCGATGCAAACTCTTGAAATGATCTTAGGAAACAATTTGACATCATACCTCTTTTGTGGCCTACCTTGTAAGTGTGTGAACTTTGCTTGAACACCCTTTGAGCCTTACCCTTTTCTTGGAAGAAATTTGAGCAAATGAAACCTCTCCTTATCCCTTCACCCATAATCCTCATGAAATGTGGTTTGTTTGAATAGACAACTTAGTCAAAAGCCTAAGTTGGGGGTGTGGTGAAAAGGTAAGGTAAATCAAGAAGTGAAAAGAAGGCCCCCTTTGACCCATGGTTTTGAGGAAGATGGAACCCTTCCATACAAAAAATAAAAAATAAAAAATAAAAGAGGAATGAAAAAGAAAAAGAATGAAAAAGTTTGAAATAAAGTTGTGAAAGTGCAAGAGAAATGGGGTGTCCGGTATTCCATAAGAAGCGAATAATGGGATGACTTTTGAGCATGAATGAAAATGTTGAAGAAAAAGAAAGAATGTGTTGTTCATACCACATTTCATGAGGATAGAAACAACTGAGCCTAAATGGCCATACCTTTACACTCATCCCCGTTACAAGATTTGCAAAGACCTTTTTGATCTTGAGTGAGCTGAAACAAGTGTTGATTGGAAAATAAGGGCAAACCTATGGGTGAAGTCATGCATGTGTTCATCTTTGTGAGTGTGAGAGTTGTTTTTGATTTCGGAACTATAAATTGTTGAACCATTGTGTTTGAATATGGAATCATTCTTTGTGTGAGGGCATTTGAGTACCTTTGTTGAGCTTGAACTTGCATTTGAAGCAAGTATTGTGAGCTTGAGAATCTTTGGTAACGGTGAGTCACAACTTGAATCTTTGAGTGCACAATTGAAACTTGCATGAGTAAGTTGAGTCTTGTCGTGTGCATTCATAATTGAGTCTTGTGTAGCACTGTTTGAGACATCCTTTTTGAACTGTTGAACTTGAGTTTTACTTGAGAACAAGCAAAAGTTTAAGTTTGGGGTGTTGTTGAGTCCTAGATTTGGACTTATTTAGGGCTTTATTTGGATAGATTTAGTGTCCTCACATGCTTATTTTGTGCCAATAACAGATGAAAACCCTTGATCTCCAGGTATATGAATTGAGGAACAAAGCATGGACACTAATTTTCAAAAAGGAACGAAGCGAGTTGAAAGAAGGAAGAAAAGAGAGCTTGGTGATCGCCAAGTCCGTTTGGCAAGTCGCCGAGTGGCCATTTGACCGCCTAAAGTTCCAGTGTGCCAAGCCCCGAAGGAGAAAATCAAGTTGGCGAGAGAAAGGAGCAGTCGGCGGATCGCCGAGTGGTTCCGCGATGCAGTGTTGGCTCGCCCAAAGTTACAGAACTTAAGGAAGCTGAAAGCCAAGGCAAAAAGGCGAGGACATTGACCAAAGGGCGGATCGGTGAGCCCAACTTACTGCGCTGAATGGTCTTTCAAAGCATATTTTTGGCGACTATAAATACCTTTTTGAACATTTAGTTTAAAAAGTTTTGGACATCATATTATTCATTAGAGTAATTTTTCAGTTTGAACTCTTGAGTATTGAGACAAGTTTTCCTTAGCTTTGAAGAATTGAAGTTTTCACTTTTGAGAAATTGGAAATGGGTCTTTGAGATTCTTCAATTTGGACCTTTGTAAAGACGAAATTAATCTTACCCAGTTGATGGAAACACAATTTGATAACGATTTTTATCTTTTTATGATGTCTAGCTAAAACCCCAATTCTTGGGGTGTGATTATGTGATTATGGGTTGATTTAGTTTATGTTATTGCTAATTGTTAGTCTAAATGTTGTTTAGAAGTGATTTCAATCAGTAATTGTGGTTTAGATTAAAGAATTGTAGTTGCAAATGCAGTTCTACCTTCGTGTTTTTGGCTTGCTCTAGAGAGAGGTTTTAAAACCAAGATTATCGATTGATGGTCTGTGGGTATTGGGTTGTCATGGATTCAGCTCGAGAGAGTGAATCCTAAACCCTTTTCCACACATTCATCTCGAGAGAGTGAATGGACTAAGGTGTGGGTTGTTCTTATTTTTCATATTTGTCGATGTTCGAGAGAAATTGACTTTATTCAGGGTAAATTTTTCGAGAGAAAGTTTACCTCCTCTATAGTCTAGCCTATTCACTAATTTACAGTTATTTCCTAATAGTTGCAATTACCCATTTGTCTACATTAGCCTATATTCGAATCACATCCCAAGAACCCGTCTCATTATTGTTATTTCATGTTATTTGCTTTTGTTGTAGCTGATAATTTCAAACCAAAACCCCCTGTTATTTGACATTCGTGTCACCCCCTGATTTGAATTATGTTTTTATTCGTAAATGTTTATTCCGTTTGCTGATTTGAACATATTCGTACTTTTCTATTGAATCTTAAACACGTGCCACTCCCTGTGGGATTCGACCCCAACTCATTTAGTTGGGTTATATACTTACTAACGATCGTTGATACTTAGAACTGGATTAAGTGTCTTTGATAGCGTTATTCAATCACCTCCCAGTTTAAATTCACCCTCTTCAATACCCACAAGACTTTTTGCTCTAACTCAACCAAAAGATGACATGACTTTCCAAATACAAATTTGTATGGAGAATAATCAATAGGGGATTTGAATGTTGTTTGATAAGCCCATAGTGTGTCACCAAGTTTGCTAGACCAATCAGTGTAGTGGACATTCACTGTCTTGGCTAGGATGCTCTTTGTCTCTTGATTGGATACCTCAAATTGTCCACTAGATTATAGATGATACGGTGTAGCGACTTTGTGTTTCACCCTATACTTAGATATAAGTGCCTCAAATTGGTGATTGCAAAAATATGAGCCATCATTACTTATAATAGCCCTTGGGGTCCAAAACCTTGTGAAAATTTGTTTCTTTAGGAACTTTGTGACGGTTCTCCATTCATTGTTGGGTAAAGCTATTGCCTCCACCCTCTTGGACACATAATCGACTGCCACTAAGATATACTTATTCCCAATAGAACTAGAGAACAGACCGATAAAATCAATTCCCCAAACATCAAATAACTCAAGAATTTGTGACAACAATAATTCATGCCTCTTAAAGATACTCCTTTGCATCTGACATTGAACACAATATTTGCAAAAAGTATGGGCATCTCTGAACATTGTGAGCCAATAGTAACCACATTGTAATACTTTAGAAGGTGTATGTATTTCCCCATGATGTCCACCCACCGGTGAAGCATAGCAGGCTTCGAGTATTTCTTGTACCTCCACTTCAGGCACACAATGCCGCATAACATTATTGACACATTCCATAAAGAGGAAATGTTCATCCCATACATACTTATTTACATCAAATAGGAATTTCCACTTTTGATGGCTACTCAAATCATCCAGTTTTAGGCCACATATGATGAAGTTTGCATAATCGAATACCAAGGACGGAGTTTTGAGAAATCAACACTACCAATTCTCAGGGAAAACATCATCAATGTATCTTCCCTCAGCCACCTTAGCATTTGTTTCAATCCTTGATAGGTGGTCAGCTACTTGGTTCTCACACCGTATTTCTATCTCTTACCTCAAAGTAAAAATTTTAAAGGAGAAGCACCCACCGAATTAGTCTTGGTTTGGCCTCTTTCTTTGCCATTAAGTACCTTGGAGCGGAATGATTAGTGTGCACAACAACTTTGGTACCCAATAGGTAAGCTCTAAACTTTTCAAACCCATATACAACAGCCAACAACTCTTGCTCCGTGACAATATAATTATTTTGAGCACAATTCAAGGTTTTGCTAGCATAGTAGATTGGATGAAATATTTTTTTTGCATTGCCCAAGAACAACTCTGAATGATAATATGCTAGCATCACACATCATTTCAAAGGAAAGATTTCAATCAAGAGCTATTATGATAGGGACAGAGACAAGCTTTGCTTTCAAACTCATAAATGCCTCCAAAAAACCAACATCAAATTCAAAAACGCTTTCCTTTTCAAGTAGCTTGAACAATGGGATAGCCACTTTTGAAAAAAACTTAATGAATCACCTATAAAATCTGACATGGCTAGGAAAACTTCTTACTCCTTTCAGTGAAACTGGCGGAGGTAATTTATCAATCACTTGGATTTTTGCGTGATCTACTTCAATACCATCTTCAGAAATTTTGTGCCCAAGCACAATTCCTGATTTAACCATGAAATGACATTTCTCGCAATTAAGAACCAAGTTAGAATCACCACATCTTTGAAGTACCATTTCTAAGTGCTTCAAGCACTCTTCAAATGAATCTCCAACAACAAAAAAATCATCTATAAAGACTTCCATGGATACCTCCACCATATCCACAAAAATTGATAACATGCACGCTGGAAAGTAGTCGGTGTGTTATACAACTCAAAGGGCATCCACTTGAAGGCAAAAGTCCTATAGGGGCATGTGAAAGTCGTTTTCTCTTGATCTTCTGGTGCTATGGAGATTTGATTGTACCTGTCAAGAAAGCAATATCATCCCTTTCTTGCAAGCCTATCAAGAATTTGATCAATAAATGTCATAACAAAGTGGTCCTTCTCAGTCCATGAATTTAATTTCCGATAATCTATACACACTCACCATCCAGTTATGGGACTAGTCAAGTTCAACCTTTTCATTTGGCACTATCATTATACCACCCTTTTTAGGAACACATTGGACCGGGATCACCCATTGGCTATCCACAATTGGAAAAATAACTCCTACGTCCAACCATTTTATGATCTACTTTTTCACTACTTTTTGCATTGGAGGATTTAACCTCCTTTGGTGTTAAATGATTGGTTTTCACCCTTCGGTAAAATTAATCTTGTGAGTGCACACACCCAGAGAAATTCCCACGATGTCGGCAATTGACCACCCCAAGGTTCTAATGTGTCTTTTCAACACTTTAAGTAATAACTCCACTTGTCATTCTTTAAGATCACTCGAGATAATAATAGATAGTGTGTTTTTGCCTCCCAAAAAACATATTAGAGATGAGGAAGAAGTTCCTTCAATTCTAGATTTAGTGGCTCAATAATAGATGGCTTGGCTGGTGGTGCTTCCCGACTAGACAAATTGAAATCCAACTTCTTTTAAAATGAAGCATGTGAGCCTACACCCACAAGAGCAGACACAACTCCATCATAGTCGCTTATTTTGGCTTGATCATAATTAAGTAAGACAACTGCCAGCGATTCCCCACTATATGCAGCTTCCCCAATGCTTGCCAGAGTTTCATCAATTTGATCCAAGTGAGACACAACGTGCATATCACTTGGATATTTCATCAACTTGTGAATATTGAAGCTAACTACTTTCTCATTGACTTGAAACTTCAACTCACCACCATCCACACAACCAAAGCTTTGCCCATGGCCAAGAATCTACCAAGGATAACCAGCATATCAATGTCAATTTCGCAATTAAGCACTACCAAATCAGCGGGAAACATAAACTTGTCTACCTTCACCAACACATCATAGACCACACCAACAGACCTCTTTATTGAACAATCGGCCATCAAGAATGTCATGTTTGTCAGTTGTGGTTCATCAAGCCCAATCTTATTAAAGATAATCAACAACATTAGATTTATAGTTACACCAAGGTCACAAGGCTTTTGCAAATGTGCATGCACCAATGGTACATGGAATAGTAAAAGCTCCAAGGTCATCTTTCTTGAGGACTATATTCTTTGTCATCACCGCACCACATGTTCGTGGAATTTCAATTGTTTCACAATCTATCACCCTATTCTTTATTACTAATTCTTTCATATGTTTTGCATATCCCGACATTTCGGTCAATCCATCCACCAAAGGGATATTCACTTTCAAATCTTTCACTATCCCCAAAAAAATTAGGAACTTTGTGTTATCATCTTTCTTCCTCAATCATTGAGGAAAAGGAGGAGTTATCTTGATTTAGTAACACCCCAAAAAAATTTGAGCTAAGACTCGAACCGTTCTTCGTAGTGAATGAGATTTTTGCAAGGAATTTAAAATTTCTTGAGTATTAAGGTTGCTAGATGTAGCACCTTGAGTTCCAAGAAGAACTAAAGAGAGTTCATTCAAGTCATTCCTAAGTTTTTCTTATGTTTTGGGTCAACTTCAAACAACCATAACTCCTAGTACAGGACGAATTAGGTGAGCTACAAGATTTAAATTTAAAGCCATTTGAGTCCTCTTTCCAATGCCACCGAGCTCTAAGTAAAAAGTTATGACTGATTTACTAACAACGCAGAAACCTGGCAGCAGCTCTGCGATGGCTTTGCGTTACAGAGCTAATACGGACCTCACTGCCTGATGAAAAATTATTACGACACCCAGCTCATTTTAAATATTTCATTAAAGGTATTTTAGTCATAAAAACCCTTAGGAAGTCATCTAAATTGCCCTAAACGAGTAGAAAATCAGTTTTCTTAAATCAAACCCTCTCATCCACTCCAAAAATTCTACGCTCAAAAGATTCAAGAAACGCTAAGGCTAGGCTTCATCTTTCAAAATTTTCCTTCAAGTGCTGCAAGAAGATGGTTCTTTCAGGTATGTAAGCTTCATAGTGTTGGGTTTGTTCACCCACACGCCAATCATGTTAATTTTAGCGTTAAGTTCGTTCTTGAAAGTTGAAAGTATGATGTTCTTGAAATTGACTTTAGTTCTTGAGTTTGGATGAGATTATTGAGTTCTTGAAGAAATCATGTCGATTTTGCAATTGTTTATGAATAGGCTATTGTGTTCATGTGCTGAGTATCTAAATCTAAAGAGGAATTGAGAAAAAGAACTGAGTTTAGGTGAATTAGGGTTAGAAAATGAAAAAGGAAAAAGTTGGGCGAATCTGGCACCTTGCTCCGTGTCGCAGACCTGCCTCCCCATTTCATAAAGTTTGTCTTCGCATCGCGGAGAGGTCACGGACCTCTCTGCCTCAAAAGTTAATTCACGACCAAATATATTAACGCATCTCCACGTCGCGGACTTGCTTCCAGACAGTGATTTCTTGATCGTTTTTCATGTTTAACTATCTAAAAACACTCTTAAACATCACGAGATCATTCCTATCACAATCACAACCTTGAATTCATAAATCATATTCAAGGTAGTGTTGAGAGTCAAGTCTTGAGAGTTCTCTCAAATATTTTTTGAGAAAGACACTTTGAGTCCTTTGAGGAGTCTTCTACAACTTCTAATAACTTGTTTCAAGACTCGAGTAAGTGAGCATGAGAGTGAGGAAAATGTATTCATGAGTCTACACTATCACGTAGATCCTTCATATCATGAACCATAACTCTTGAATTCATATTTCACATTCAAGAGAAAGTTAAGAGTAGAGTTCAAAAAGTCTTTGAGTTCAATTGTGAATCCTTTGAGATGCACCATCGATTTTAGTTAAGTTTTGAGAAGTAAGTATGAGAATGAGAAGAATCGTATAACTGAGTTCTTTATTGATATTTTGACCCTTGAGTCTAGTCGTTCATGCCCATAACTTCCGCATGAACTCCATCAACTTAGTATCTTTGAAAGAAGTAGTATCTTCAAGTTCTAAGTCTTGAGTATCGAGTTCCTAACCCTTCCGAGATGATAATCCTAATAATTGGAATATTACCTATTACCCATGAAGTCCATGAGTTGAGTTGTTCATGACCATAATTCCGCATGAACATTATAAGTCGAACAATCTTGAGATGAGAAGTAGCTTTGAGTCCTTGAGTTGAGTAGTTCATGCTCATAATTCTGCATGAACCCTCTGAATTGAGCATTCTTGAAATTAGTAGTATCATTGAAGTTCTTGAGTTCCAAGTATTTGAGTTCTATCTACGGTTATTGAAAACCTTGCATTGAGTCGTTCAAGTCCATAATTCGGCGTGAACCATATTTTAAGAAGTCTTTTACAAATGTTTAAACTTTGTTTTAAGACTTAAGCTTTGAAGTTGAGTAAAGAGTAAGAGTAAAGTTTATTTTCTTTAAAATGATATATGGGAACTAAGTATTTCCAAGAGTAAATGTTTTCACATTTAAGATGAGAGGAAACTAAGATTTCCAAAAGAATTTTGAGCAAGAAAGGGAACATCGATTCCAAGAGAGCTTTTAAGCTAAGTTTTTTAGTAACTATCTCAAACTAAAGAAAGAGTTTTATTTGTACAAATATATGAGCTAAGTATATTTTGGGAGTAGTATTGAGCACCGATATAGGGCCGAGTTTGAGTTCAGATAATTCAAGTCTCCATAAACCATGTAGCCATCATGGGTAGTAAAGGATCATACTTTTTAGATGAATCCTTAAGCTGCTTTTAGCATAATCTAGTGCATCCACTAAGTTAAGAGTTCTACATTACGGCAAAGTATAGGACAGTTCTGTCAGCGTGGGAAAGACGTTGTATCACCACTTAGGGTCATAATGGTGGTTGTCGGTTAGAGAAACTCCCACATAAACTATACTACTTTATTATATAAGTAAAGTTGAGTTTGTTATTGCATTTTCTTTAACGAACTAAGTTGTTTTTACTGTTTTATAAAGCTCTCCATATATTGCATGTGTATTGTTGCTTTATATTGAGTTGAGTATACAGAGTTGAGTACCCAAAGTCGAATAGCATATCTTTGGGTTGAGTATCTTATCTCTGAGTTGAGTATCTTATAATTGAGTACTTTTGAGTTGAGTAAGTTTGAGTAGTTTTGAGTATCCTTGAGTATTCCTTGAGTTGAGTAAGTTTGAGAAGAGTTAAGTATGTTTCCTTTTTATCAAATTTCAAGCTTATGTTTATGTTTTAGAATTTCCCTTGCATGCTCGTACATTCCATGTACTGAACCATTTGGCCTGCATCTTTTCATGATGCAGACACAGGTATTTGGGATCATCAATAGGAGATTCGTTGATACATTCGGGAGTTCAAGTTAGCTATGGTGAGCCTCCTTGTTTCCGAAGGATTTCATTTACTTTTCAGTGTAGTCAAGATGTTATGGGTCTTGTCCCGACTTCCATCTTTATCAGTTAGAGGCTTCATAGATAGTCAGTATAGTTGAGAAGTTTTTATTATTCATTTATTTTATTAAATGTTTTAAAGACTTAAGTGCCTATTTTATGGAGAGTCGAATATATTATTTTTATTCTAAGTTGTTCATTTGAGTTAAAGTTTTGAAAAGTTGACTTTATTGAATTTTATTCTGATTTAAGCTTTTGCATGTTTAAATTAGTCTTTCGCTTGTAGTCAGCCAGGATGAGGGTTTGCTTGCGGACCAACAATGGTTCTTGAGTGCCGGCCACGTCCAGGGTGTAGACTCGGGTCGTGACAAACTTGGTATCAGAGCACATAGTTCAAGTGTCCTAGGGTGTCTATGAAGTCGTGTCAGTAGGATCTTATTTATGGTTGTGAGGGCCCAACTTCTATAAATGAGGGACTCCAGACATTTAAGAAAACTCATTTTTTTCATACTCTTAATCGTGCAATAGATCTATACCATAGAAACTTATTCTAACTCGTGTATTCTTCTATCCCTTCACCTACCCATCATACTAGAGGTGGCTGAAAAGCAGAGTCAGTTCTTTGTCGATGAGTTGTTCTTAGCAAGAGTTTTGGAGGAAGTCATGAGACTCCAGAGGGGCTTGAGAGAAGCCTAGGAGTTAGTTAAGTGTTGAGTTCCAGAGGAATGCACCCATATTCATGTGAATCGTGTGTTTGAGCTAAAAGCGAGTTGTACTCTTTTCCTTAAGCCTTGTTTCAGTTTAGATCCTTTTTAAGAATTATGTTTAGAGCTTGGGTAGTATTTTCACCCGAAAAGGTAGCATGAGCTACGAGATCATGATCAGTAGTAGTGAAATATCTCCAAGTTAGATGAAAGTATTCAGAGGTTTAGTAATCCTAGAAAGGGAAATAGTGATGAGGCAAGCTATGTTATTATAGTCATGCACCCAGTAAGTTTTGATGAGGAGTTTTTCCTTATGGGTAGACTAAGAAGTGATGAGTTGTGAAGAGCTCAGGCTAAGAGGTAGAGTAAGAGTTGCAAGACAAGATAAGTTAGAGTATACCTTAACTAGAAAGGGGTTATGATGATCTGTCATTGTATTAGTAATGACCAAGTGTAACTGGTGAATAGAAGAGCACGAGTACTCATGAGGTGATAGACCCAAGCTAGGCTTATGAATTTTGAAAGGAGAACCCCATGGTAATTTGTGAGTATGGAGACTAAGAGGTAAGGATTGACTACTTGTCATAAGGTCCTAGGGGACGAATGTTTCTGAATTTGTATCTAGTAGTTGTAAGTTCGTATAGTAAGCAAACAATCATATTGATACTTGGGTTTAGTAGTAAACATTAAGCTTGAATTTGAGATGAGTGTCATTATCGAAAGAATGGCAAGATAAGGGTGATGATGTGAGTCTTGATATTTTATCGATAAGACTTAACACAGAGTAGGTGAGAAATTGAGGTGATTAGCTGCAATAAATATAAGTGGTACAAGTGAGAGACCATAACCTTTAGATAAGGGCAATGAAGTGTGGCTAAGTATCAAGAGTAATAAGAGCATTAAGAGGTGTGTCGAGATGGTACGTTACTGGATAAGGTTCCAATTAAGTTATAATTTTCCATATGTGCCTAGATAGCATAATTGAGTTGTCAATGTGGAATAGGTCCATAGATTTCAAATGTTAGCTTTAGACCTAAGGGGGAGATGATGAGATGATAAATCAAGTTAAGTGTTGAGAATTTCTTAAGGAGTTGGTTAGTAGGAGTCCATTGAGTTGTTAGAAGTACTAAGCTTGAATGTGGTGTTGTTAAACATTAGGTGGTTCTTGATGTGAGCCCAATGTGGTGGTAAAGAGTAATAGTTTTGGGATGAGATTCCATATAGAGAGGTATAGAACCCGAACCCAAGGATTAGGGTTAAGCTTGAGTATAGTAAGAACATACCATTAGACTCAGACCTTAGTAAGAGTAACCCATTCCATACCTAGTCCAGTCGTCATTCGAGGATGAATGATCCCAAGGGGGGAGATATTGTAACACCCCAAAAAATTTTGAGCTAAGACTCGAACCGTTCTTCGTAGTGAGTGAGATTTTTGCAAGGAATTTAAAATTTCTTGAGTATTAAGGTCACTAGATGTAGCACCTTGAGTTCCAAGAAGAACTAAAGAGAGTTCATTCAAGTCATTCCTAAGTTTTTCATAAGTTTTGAGTCAACTTCAAACAACCATAAATCCTAGTAAACGATGAGTTAGGTGAGCTACAAGATATAAAATTAAATCCCTTTGAGTCCTCTTTCCAACGCCACGTTCCGAGCTATGAGTAAAAACTTATGGCTGATTTACTAACGACGCACAAACATGGCGGCAGCTCCGCGATGGCTCCGCGTTACGGAGCGAATACGGACCTCACTACCTGATGAAAAATTATTCCGACTCCCAACCAATGACTATTCATGATTCCATAATTGAATCAATTCCATACCAGTTCTTAGATGAATGTTATGGTAAAACTTCGTTTGGATGTGGTAGAAAGCAACGTGCGACTTGAAGGACACGATCCGTTGTGGATTTGTACATCCACCATTTTTTGCCAGCTCGTTTTAATTATTTCATTAAGGGTATTTTATTCCTAAAAACCCTTAGGAGGTCATCTAAATTGCCCTCAACGAACAGAAAATTAGTTTTCTTCAATCAAACCCTCTCATCCACTCCAATAATTTTACGTTCAAAAGATTCAAGAAACGCTAAGGCTAGGGTTCATCTTTCAAGATTTTCCTTCAAGTGTTGCAAGAAGATGGTTCTTTCAGGTATGTAAGCTTCCATAGTGTTGGGTTTGTTCACCCACACTCCAATCATGTTAATTTAAGAGTTAAGTTAGTTCTAGAAAGTTGAAAGTATGATGTTCTTGAAATTGACTTTAGTTCTTGAGTTTAGATGAGATTATTGAGTTCTTGATGAAATCATGTCAGTTGTTTATTAGTAGGCTCTTGTGTTCATGTGCTGAGTATCTAAATCTAAAGAGGAATTGAGAAAAAGAATCAAGTTTAGGTGAATTAGAAAATACAGAAGGAAAAAGTCGGGCGAATATGGCACCTTGCTCCGCGTCGCGGACCTGCCTCCCCATTTCATAAAGTTTATCTTCGTGTCTCGGAGAGGTCATAGACCTCTCTGCCTCAAAAGTTAATTTACGACCAAATATTTTAATTCATCTCCGCATCACGGACTTGCTTTCAGACAGTGATTTCTTGATCATTTTTCATGTTTAACTATCTAAAAACACTCCTAAACATCATGAGATCATTCCTATCACAAATCACAACCTTGAATTCATAAATCACATTCAAGGTAGAGTTGAGAGTCAAGTCTTGAGAGTTCTCTCAAACATATTTTTAGAAAGTCCCTTTGAGTCCTTTGAGGAGTCTTCTACAACTTCTAATAACTTGTTTTAAGACTCGAGTAAGTGAGCATGAGAGTGAGGAGAATGTATTCATGAGTCTACAATATCACCTAGATCCTTCATATCATGAACCAGAACTCTTGAATTCATATTTCACATTCAAGAGAGAGTTAAGAGTAGAGTTCAAGAAAGTCTTTGAGTTCAATTGTGAATCCTTTGAGATCCACCATCGATTTGAGTTGAGTTTTGAGAAGTAAGTATGAGAATGAGAAGAATCGTATACCTGAGTTCCTTATTGATATTTTGACCCTTGAATCGAGTCGTTCATGCCCATAACTTCCGCATGAACTCCATCAGCTTAGTATCTTTGAAAGGAGTAGTATCTTCAAGTTCTAAGTCTTGAGTATCGAGTTCCTAACCCTTCCGAGATTATAATCCTAATCATGGGGATATTACCTATTACCCATGAAGTCCATGAGTTGAGTTGTTCATGACCATAATTCCGCATGAACATTATAAGTCGAACAATCTTGAGATAAGAAGTAGCTTTTTAAGTCCTTGAGTTGAGTAGTTCATGCTCATAATTCCGCATGAACCCTCTGAGTTGAGCATCCTTGAAATTAGTAGTATCATTGAAGTTCTTGAGTTCCAAGTATTTCAGTTCTATCTATGGTTATTGAAAACCTTGCATTGAGTCGTTCAAGTCCATAATTCGGCGTGAACCTTATTTTAAGAAGTCTTTTACAAATGTTTAAACTTTGTTTTAAGACTTAAGCTTTGAAGTTGAGTAAAGAGTAAGAGTAAAGTTCATTTTCTTTAAAATGATATATGGGAACTAAGTATTCCCTGCTGGGATATATACTATTAACCACGTGTTTAGATATAGTATTTATTATAGAATAATTATTTATTTATTTTAATAGATCATATATTCGTTTGTGGTGCTTGTTTACTTATATAGTAAATGATTTAGTGTATAGAGTTTAAGCTTATACATAGAGGATTAAATCATCGGTTCTTATAAGTATAAAGTTTTTTTGTTCACAATCTAAGATGGAAATTGGACATGCCATTGATACGATTGTAGCACAAGATTATATGTAGTTTATCTTGATTATGGGAATGGTATAGTTCCAACTTCTTGTGCTAGTGCATTTTGTATGTATTGAACGGGACCGAGTAGAGATAGTTGCTTTAGACTGACTGACAAAAGCAATTCTCTAAACTATTAAATGTACTTATATTCTTAATCCTGATATAACTATTATGATATGTATATGTTAATCATCGTTTTGATTTATTAAAAGGTGAGATTCTAAGATGGGTCAATATTCTTGGTAGATTGGATGATGATAATATATATTGGTGAAATAATAAGTTAGTTGATGGAATCCATGTCTCGATATAGAGATTGATGATATGCCTTTTTGAGAAGCTTAAAAGTTTTCATCGTGTTAAACCTTGCAAGTGGATTTAAGAATCCGACACATGAAATAAGTTAAGCAATGCTCTAAAGGAAATTGATCATTGCATTAAGTTCATCGGTAATTTAATTTATTAATTAGTATCTGTAATCTTAACATGGGGAATTACATATGTGTCTAATGGGGAATTTCGAAATATAAATAGAGGAGTGAAATTACGAATTTCTAGTGGAATGATTTGTAATTTATTATGGTAAGAATAATTCAAATTAATTATTTGGAATTATTTTCATAATAGGAAGCCTCGGTAATTAATTCTGTGGTCCCTACCGTGCCCATATTTATCTAGAACTCAGAATTTATTGTAAAGGGAAAAAGGAGAAGTATGTGTCTTTCTCTATTCTAAGGAAAGGGAGAAGTATGTATCTTTCTATGTTCTAAGGCAAGGGAGAAGTATATCACTTTTTCTATTCTAAGGAAAGGAAGAAGGACATGACTTTTTCTTTTCTAAGGAAAGGGAGATGTACATGTCTTTCTATTCTAAGGAAAGACATGGTATTCCTTTTCCTTGGACTAAGAAGAAATCTCTATAAATAGGGATTCTTCTAACCCTTGAAAAAAGATAATTTTTTTCCATAAAATACTTGTCCACCCAAGTATTGAGAGGGTTCGGAAGTGAACTTGGGATCACTGTAGAAGACTGTAGAACTGTGGTCTAGTTTGTGGACTAGCTTATGAATTTGCTTGAAGTTTCTAGCTTGTTGACTAGCTTGTGGATTCACTTGAAGGTATCGGCTCACGCTTCAAGAGGTAATTCTGAAATTAAATTCAGAAAGTTTATATGCCCTAACATGATTGTACTTGT
>JAJOOD010002649.1:0-35393 GCA_029582525.1 Solanum tacnaense
TACTCAACTCAATATGACTGAACTCATTTCAATATAAAGCAATTTAAAACAAGTGCAATATAAAGAAACAAACTGTTTAAAAACATGATGTCAACTCTGTGTGTATGCAAGGATACAACATAACTCTGAAATGTATGTAAAAATACAATTAACTGTGTATATAAGAATACAATAACTTCTATGGGAGATTCTCTAACCGACAACCATCACTATGAGCCTAAGTGATGGTACAACGTTTTACCTCACGTTGCCAAGGACCGTGATATACCTTGCCATCGGTATAGAACCTAAACTACTAAGTAGATCCACTAGTCTATGCTAAAAAGTACTAAGGAATCATCTAAAAAGTATGATCCTTTTTCTGCCCATGATGGCTACATGGTTTATGGAGACTTGAGTTATCTGATCTCGCATCCCCATATCGTTGCTCAATACTACTCCCAAAATATAATTAGCTCATATGTTTGTAAAAACAAAACTCTTTCTGTGATTTGAGACAATTGCTCAAAAACATAGCTCAAAGACTATCTTGAAAATCAAGGTTTCCTCTCTTGCTTTATTGTGAAAGCATTTACTCTTTAACTGAAAACTAGCCCAAAGGCTCTTTACTGAAAATCTCAGTTTTCCGTTCTTATTTAAATGTGAAAACATTTTAAACTCTTTTGGGAATACATAGACCCCATACACTTTTGAAGAAATGAAATTCAACTTTACTCCTTACCGAACTCAAAACTTAAGTCTTAAAACAAAGCTAAAACGTTTGTAAAAGACTTCTTAAAAATATAGTTCACGCCGAATTATGGACTTGAACGACTCAATGCAAGGTTTTCAATAACCATATATATACTAAAATACTTGGAACTCAAGAACTTTAATGATACTACTCACTTCAAGAATGCTCAACTCAGAGGGTTCATGCAGAATTATGAGCATGAACTACTCAACTCAAGGAATCAAAGATACTTCTCATCTCAAGAGTGCTCGATTTATAGGGTTCATGTGGAATTATGGGCATGAACAATTCAACTCAAAGACTTTATGGGTAACATGTAATAGTCCCATGATTAGAAATATAATCTCAAAGGTGATTAGGAACTCAATACTCAAGACTTAGAACTTGAAGATACTACTCATCTCAAAGGTACTCAACTAATAGAGTTCATACGGAAGTTATGGGCATGAACGACTCGACTCGAGGTCTACATAATAATATGGAACTTGTGAATACAACTCTTATCATTCTCATACTTACTTGCTCGAGTCTTGAAACAAGTTACTTAAATTTGTAGAAGGTTCTTCAAAGAAAATTCAAAAGGACTATCTCAAATGTTCGGAAGAACTCTCAAGGCTTAACTCTTAACTCTACCTTGAATTTGGATTTATGGATTCAAGGTTATGATTCATGTTCATGGATGGTTTATAGATGTTTAGAAGTCATTTAGAGTAGTTAGAATCAATGGAAAGTGTTAGGACACTTTAGAATAACTTAAATAGGCTAAACGATGAAAAAATGGTGAAAAACGCCGATCTGGACGCGTCCCTGGCGCGCAGCGCCAGGCCCCAATTTACTGGGGTTCGTTTCTGGTGCACTGCTGGCGCGTTGCCCTAGCCTTCCTAGTGCAACGGGGGCGCGTCGCGCCAGCATTGCCCCAAGCAAAACTGATGAACTTTTTCTCTCGTTTTCTAACCTTAAATCGATTTTAATCAATTTATTTTCTCAAGTTTTCCTTAGATTTAATTACCCAACCTAAGGACACACTAACCCACTCAAATCAATCACTTTCATCTCAAGAAATCATCAAAACCACAACAAAACAAGATTTAGAATGAACTTCAAGAATACCTATCAAGAACTTAAATCCTTCAACTTTTTAAGAATGAAACTTTGCTGAAAATAATATGTTTGGCATGTGGGTGAACAAACCTAACAATATGGAAGCTTACATACCTCTTAGGGACCAAACCCATGTCGAAAATCCACAACTAAACTCAAGAACGTTGACGAACGCCTTCATCTTTCCTCTTTTCTCATCTTCTCTCTTCTTATTTTCTCTTCTTGAACTCTCAACTAAAACTCTAGGCGTAAACTAGGATTATAAAACTGAACCTAATCAGATTAGACCCCTAAAATATTACTAAAAATGAATTAAATCTGATTGGGTAAGGAAAAGACCAAAATACCCCACTAAAATCCGGTTTGACTTTTCTTATCTAGATAGCCCAACTTCGAATGGACATATCTCCCTAATACGAACTCGAAACTGAGAAAACTCGGTGGCATTGGAAATATAATTTAAAGTACACCTGAATCATCTTGAGCTAGAAGTAATGGTCATTTGAAGTCGACCCCAAACTCATACTTAACTTAACTTGGAAAATTTCAGATTTTGCTATTTCCAATTTAATTCTCTTTGGAACTCAAGGTGATATATCTTGTGACCTTAACACTTAAGAAATTTTTAATTCCTTGGTAAAATCTCACTCACTACGAAAAACGGTTCCAGTCATAGTTCGAAAAAATTTCTGAGGTGTTACAATATCTCCCCCTTGGGATCATTCGTCCTCGAATGACGACTGGACTGGGTATGGAATGGGGTTACTCTTACTAAGGTTTGAGTCTAATGGTATGCTCTCACTATATTCAAGTTTAACCCAAATCCTTAGGTTCGGATTCTATACCTCTCTATAGGGAATCTCCAAGACTATTACTCTTTATCACCATATTCAAGCTTAGTATTCTAACAACTCCATGAACTCCTACTAACCAACTTCTTGGAATCCAACTAAGGGATCTCATTTAACTATTTCTCATAGTAAAACCTCATCCTCCTCTTTTATACCCTTTGATGGAATTACCACATCATAACTATCACGATAAGAACATCAACCTCATCTTTCTAACATCACTCTATTACTAAAAGGACCTCTAAAAGATATCCCTCAAACTCTTTGGAATCATTACCATCTTAATCTCAAACACTTGACTCGATTTCTCATCTTGTCTTCTCCCCCTTAGGTCTAAAGCTAACATTTGAAAGTTATGGACCTATTCAACATCTCAAACTGGTTTATATCATCTTTTACTCTAACAATCGAGAGACGTTTATCTCATCACTACTGAACTTTCTATAAGCGGGTACTAAGACTTCTTTCTAAGGTGTTTCTCTTAACCTCTTCTGATTACATACCCTCTAGGTATACCTTTTAATGCTCTTGTTACTCTTGTGACTTAACAGCACCTCACTGCCCTTATTTAAAGGTTTGGGTCTCTCACTTGTACTACTCACATTCATTGCAGCAAAATATCAATTCCTCACCTACTCTATGTCAAGTCTACTGGATCAAATCTCAAGACCAACATCATCACCCTTATGTTGTCATTCTTTGGATCAAGACACTCATCTCAAATTCAAGCTTAATGTTTATTAGTAAACTCAAATATCAATATGATTGCTCACCTACTATACTATACTTCATTACTTGATCAATTCTATAACCTTCTGAACATCATGACCCTCTCAAACAAATCATAAGCGTAGCTTAGATCTATCACTTCATAAATACCCTGCTCTATTATTCAACGCATGTATTTAGTCTACTCTAATACGATGGCACATCGAAACCAACTCTAGTTTGGTTAACAAATATATACTCTATCTCATTTTGACTAGAAACTCTTACTCTACCCATAAGGGAAAACTTCTCATCAATAACTTACTGGGTGCATGACAATAATAACATAGCTTGCCTCATCACTATATCCTTAACTTAAATTTCTAAACCTCAGCATACTTCCCTCTAACTCTGGGCCCTTTCACTACTATTGGTCATGATCTCGTAACTCATGTTACCTTTCGAGGTGGAAATATTACCCAAGCTCTAAACATACCTCCTCATAAAGATCTCAGTTGAAATAAGGCTTAAGAAAAAGTGGACAACTCATTTTTGGCTCAAAAGCACGATTCATATAATTATGGGTGCATTCCTCTGAAACTGAACACTTAACTTACATGGCTTCTCTTAAGCCCCTCTGGAGTCTCATGACTTCCTCAAAACTCTTGCTAAGAACGACTCATCGACAAAGAACTAACTCTACTTTTCAACCACCTCTAGCATGACGGGTAGTCGAATGATTCTGAGAAACGCACGAGTATGAATAAATCTCTATGACATAGCTCTATTGCACGATTAAGAGTATGAAAGAACAAAAACTTTTCTTAAATGTATGTAGTCCCTCATTTATAGAAGTGGGCCCTCACAACCATAGACAAGATCCTACCGACACAGCTTCATAGACACCCTAGGACACTTGAACTCTGTGCTCCGATACCAAGTTTGTCACGACCCGAGTCTACACCCTGGACGTGGCCGACACTCAAGAACTATTGTTGGTCCCCAAGCGAACCCTCATCCTGACTGATTACAAGTGGAAAACTAACTTAAGCACGCAAAAGCTTAAGAATTGAATAAAAATTCATGAAACTGAAATACAAAACTTTAACTCAAAAGAAAAACTCTGAATATAAAAATAATATTCAACTAGCCATAAAATAGGCAACTTAAGTCTTTAAAACATTTAATAAAATAAATGAATAATACAGACTTCTCAACTATACTGACTATCTATGAAGCCTCTAACTGATAAAGATGGAAGTCGGGACAAGACCCACAACATCCTAACAACTAACATAACTGAAAGGTAAATGAAAACCTCCGGAAACAAGGAGATTCACCATAGCTAACTCGAACTCTCGGATGTATCAACGAAGCTCTTGTTGATGATCTTGAATACATGTGTTTGCATCATGAGAAGATGCAGACCAAATGGCTCAGTACGTGGACTTACGAGCAAGTAAGAGGAATTCTAAAGCATAAACATAAGCTTGAACTTTGATAAAAATGAAACATACTTACCACTTCTCAAACTTACTCAACTCAAGGAATACTCAAGGATACTCAAAACTACTCAACTTATTCAACTCAGAAATATTCAAGGATAAGATACTCAACTCAGGATTACATACTCAACTCAAAGATGTGATATTCGACTCTGGGTACTCAACTCTTGATACTCAACTCAATATGACTGAACTCATTTCAATATAAAGCAATTTAAAACAAGTGCAATATAAAGAAACAAACTGTTTAAAAACATGATGTCAACTCTGTGTGTATGCAAGGATACATCATAACTCTGAAATGTATGTAAAAATACAATTAACTGTGTATATAAAAATATAATAACTTATGTGGGAGATTCTCTAACCGACAACCGTCGCTATGAGCCGAAGTGATGGTACAACATTTTACCTCACGTTGCCAAGGACCGTGATATACCTTGCCATCGGTATAGAATCTGAACTACTAAGTAGATTCACTAATCTATGCTAAAAAACACTAAGGAATCATCTAAAAAGTATGATCCATTTTCTACCCATGATGGCTACATGGTTTATGGAGACTTGAGTTATCTGAACTCGCATCCCTATATCGGTGCTCAATACTACTCCCAAAATATACTTAGCTTATATATTTGTAAAAATAACACTCTTTCTTTGATTTGAGATAATTGCTCAAAAACTTAGCTCAAAGTCTATCTTGAAAATCAAGGTTTCTTCTCTTGCTTTATTGTGAAAGCATTTACTATTTAACTGAAAACTAGCCCAAAGACTCTTTACTAAAAATCTCAGTTTTCCGTTCTTATTTAAATGTGAAAACATTTTAAACTCTTTTGGGAATACATAGTCTCTATATACTTTTGAAGAAATGAACTTCAACTTTACTCCTTACTGAACTCAAAACTTAAGTCTTAAAACAAAGTTAAAACGTTTGTAAAAGACTTCTTAAAAATATAGTTCACGCCGAATTATGGACTTGAACGACTCAATGCAAGGTTTTCAATAACCATAGATAGACTCAAATACTTGGAACTCAAGAACTTCAATAATACTACTCACTTCAAGAATGTTCAACTCAGCGGGTTCTTGCGGGATTATGAGCATGAACTACTCAACTCAAGGACTCAAAGATATTTCTCATCTCAAGACTACTCGATTTATAGGGTTCATGCGAAATTATGGGCATTAACAATTCAACTCAAAGACTTCATGGGTAATATGTAATAGTCCCATGATTAGAAATATAATCTCAAAGGTGATTAGAAACTCAATACTGAAGACTTAGAACTTGAAGATACTACTCCTCTCAAAGGTATTCGAGGGTCTACATAATAATATGGAACTTTTGAATACAACTCTTCTCATTCTCATACTTACTTGCTTGAGTCTTGAAACAAGTTACTCAAATTTGTAGAAGGTTCTTCAAAGAAAATTCAAAGGGACTATCTCAAATGTTCGGAAGAACTCTCAAGGCTTAACTCTTAACTCTACCTTGAATTTGGATTTATAGATTCAAGGTTATGATTCATGTTCGTGGATGATTTCTAGATGTTTAGAAGTCATTTAGAGTAGTTAGAATCAATGGAAAGTGTTAGGACACTTTAGAATATATTAAATAGGCTAAATGATGAAAAACTAGTGAAAAACACCGATCCGGGCGCGTCCCTGGCGCGCCACGACAGGCCCCAATTCACTGGGGCTCGTTTCTAGCGCATCGCCCCAGCATTCCTGGCGCAACGGGGGCATGTCGCGCCAGCATTTCCCCAGTCAAAATTCATGAATTTTCCTCTCGTTTTCTGACCTTAAATAGCTTTTAATCGATTTCTTTTCTCAAGTTTTCCTTAGATTCAATTACCCAACCTAAGTACACATTAATCCACTCAATACAACGCTCAAAACAATCACTTTCATCTCAAGAAATCATCAAAACCCCAACAAAACAAGATTTATAATGAACTTCAAGAATACCTACCAAGAACTTAAATCCTTCAACTTTTTAAGAATGAAACTTTGTTAAAAATAATATGTTTGGCGTGTCGGTGAACAAACCCAACATTATGGAAGCTTACATACCTCTTATGGACCAAACCCTTGGCGAAAATCCGCAACTAAACTCAAGAACGTCGACGAACGCCTTCATCCTTTCCTCTTTTCTCCTATTCTCTCTTCTTCTTTTCTCTTCTTGAACTCTCAACTAAAACCCTAGGCGTAAACTAGGATTATAAAACTGAACCTAATCAGACTAGACCCCTATAATATTACTAAAAATGAATTAAATATTATTGGGTAAGGAAAAGACCAAAATACCCCTCTAAAATCCGGTTTGACTTTCCTTATCTAGACAACCCAACTTCGAATGGACATATCTCTCTCATACGAACTCGAAACTGAGCAAACTCGGTGGTGTTGGAAAGATAATTCAAAGGTGTTCCTTACAGTATCTGGTATCACACCTAAATCATCTTGAGATAGAAGTTATGGTCATTTTAAATCGACCCAAAACTCATACTTAGCTTAACTTGTGGAATTTCAGATTTTGCTATTTCCAATTTAATTCTTTTTGGAACTCAAGGTGATATATATAGTGATATTAACACTTAAGAAATTTTTAATTCCTTGGTAAAATCTCACCCACTAAGAAGAACGGTTCGATTCTTAGGTCGAAAAATTTTCTGGGTGTTACAATATTTCCCCCTTGGGATCATTCGTCCTCGAATGACGACTGGACTGGGTATGGAATGGGGTTACTCTTACTAAGGTTTGAGTCTAATGGTATGCTCTCACTATATTCAAGCTTAACCCAAATCCTTAGGTTAGGATTATATACCTTTCTATAGGGAATCTCCAAGACTATTACTCTTTAACACCACATTGAAACTTAGTATTCTAACAACTCCATGGACTCTTACTAACCAACTTCTTGGAATCCAACTAAGGGATCTCATTTAAATATTTCTCATAGTAAAACCTCATTCTCCTCTTTTATACCCTTTGATGGAATTACCACATCATAAATATCACTATAAGAACATCAACCTCATCTTTCTAACATCAATCCATTATTAAAATGACCTATAAAAGATATACCCCAAACTCTTTGGAATTCATTACCATCTTAATCTCAAACACTTGACTCGATTTCTTATCTTGTCATCTCACCCTTAGGTCTAAAGCTAACATTTGAAAGCTATGGACCTATTCCACATCTCTAACTGGTCTATGTCATTTTTTACTCAAACAATCGAGAGGCGTTTATCTCATCACTACTGAACTCTCTATAAGCGGATACTAAGACCTCTTTCTAAGGTGTTTCTCTTAACCTCTTCTGATTACATACCCTCTGGGTACACCTCTTAAAGCTCTTGTTACTCTTATGACTTAGCAACACCTCGTTGCCCTTATTTAAAGGTTTGGGTCTCTTACTTTTATTACTCAAATCCATTGCAGCAACATCTCAATTCCTCACATACTCTCGTCAAGTCTACTGGATCAAATCTCAAGACTAACATCATCACCCTTATGTTGTCATTCTTTGGATCATGACACTCATCTCAAATTCAAGTTTAATGTTTATTAGTAAACCCAAATATCAATACGATTGCTCACTTACTATACTATACTTTATTACTTGATCAATTCTATAACCTTCTGAACATCATTACCCTCTCAAACAAATCATAAGCCTAGCTTAGATCTATCAATTTATAAATACCCTGCTCTCTTATTCAACGGATTTATTTAGTCTACTCTAATACGATGGCACATCAACACCGACTCTAGTTTGGTTAACAAATATATACTCTATCTCATCTTGACTAGAAACTCTTACTCTACCCATGATTGAAATGGTAAAGAAAAGGAGGAAAGTGATGTTCAGACCATAATTCATGAAGGTAGAAGCCACTAAGGCTAAATGACCGTATCTTTACACTCATCCCCGTTACAAGCCTTGAAAAGACCTTTGTGATCTTGAGTGAGCTGAAATGAATGTTGATTGGAAAATAAGGGCAAACCTATGGGTAAAGTCATGCATGTGTTCATCTTTGTGAGTGTGAGAGTCGTATGTAATTCTCGGACTCTAAAGAGTTGAAAAATTGTGTGTGAATATGGAATCATCTTTGTTGTGAGGGCATTTGAGTACCTTTGTTGAGCTTGAACTTGCATTTGAAGCAAGTATTGTGAACTTGAGTATCTTTGGTAATGGCGACTCACAATTTGAATCTTGGAGTGCACAATTGATCATTGCATGAGTAATTTGAACCTTCACACGTTTATGTTGAGTCTTATACAACACTATTTGAAACATCCTTTTTGAACTACTGATCTTGAGTTTTACTGGAGGATGAGCAAAAGTTTAAGTTGGAGGTGTTGATGAGTCCGTGATTTGGACTCATTTGGGGTTTTGTTTATATAGATTTAGTGTCCTCAAATGCTTAATTTGTAGCATAAACTAATGTTAAAGCCTTGATTTTCAGGTATATGGATTGAGGAGCAAAGCAAGGACAGTAACAGGCAAAAAAGGAACAAAACAAACTAAAGAAATGAAGAAAGGCGAGTCTGATGATCGCCAAAAGTACTTGGCAAATTGCCGAGTGTCCAATATGATCGTCTAAAGTTCCAGTGTGCCAGCTCTGAGGGAAGAAACCAAGTCGGCGATAGAAAAGGGGCAGTCGGTGAATCGCCGAGAAGTTCTGCGATGCAAAGAGTAATCACCCAAAGTTACAGGACCTGAGGATGCTGAGAGTCAAGGCAAGAAGGCGATATAATAGAACAATGGGTGGTTCACCGAACCACTCGGTGAACCCTACCTTGCCTAATGGCCCTTCGTGGCTTATTTTTGGCGACTATAAATTAGATTTTGAACAGTTAATTTAATATGCTGAATTAGTTTAGAACAGTTTTCTCTGGAGTTTTTGATAGTTTCTACGGAGACTTGAAGGCTTTCTGAGATTCAATTTGGAGATTTTGCAAGTGGGTTTCAAATTTTCTGCAAATTGAAGCATTGTAAAGGCTTAATTACTCTTACCCAGTTGATGTCTAATCGATTTGGTAACCGTTTTTACCTTTTTATGATGCTTGGCTAATACTCCAATTCTTGGGATGTGATCATGTGATTATGGGTTGAATTAGTTTATGGGTATTGTTAATTACTAGTTTAAATGCTATATTGAAGTGGGTTTAATCATTAGTTGTGGTTTAATTTATGAATTGTAGTTTCAAATGCAGTTCTAAGTTCGTGTTCTTAGCTTGCTCAAGAGAGAGGTTTTAGAACTAAGACTATTGATTAATGATTTGTAGGTATTGGGTTGAGCTGGGTTCAGCTCGAGAGAGTGAATCCTAAACCTAATCCTACCCATCTAGCTCGAGAGTGGATGGATTAATGTGTGGATTGTTCTTCATTGCTAAGCTTGTTGATGTTCAAAAGAAATCACCTGATTCAGGATAGTTGTTCGAGAGAAAGCTATCTCTCTTATAGTCTAGTCTACCCATTAATTTGTAGCTATAATCGATTACATCCCGAGAATTCCTCTCCTCATTGTTATTTCAAATTGTTTGTGACTACGTTGTAGTTGATAATTGGGTTAGTGGTAAGGAAGTTTGATGTAGTGTACTATGTTACCATGGTTAAGTAATGTGACGAGGAAGTAAGGGTACGAAGTGAGCGGTTAGTTGGAATGCTCGAGGGTGTAATTGGGGATTCGTTAATGTGTTAGAACGGTTAGGCTATGATTCAAGAACCTGGTAAGTAGGTGGATTGAGAAGGTGGTTAGTAAGAGGAATACTGGTGTAACTTGGAGGTATTTTTATGAAAGGGAAGAGGTGGAGAAATGAGGGATTTATTGCATAATTGTACTAGTTGTTTCCTTATATTATGCGGTACGCGTCGGGTTGACCGATGATGCCTACCAGTACGTGTGTTTGTACTGATACTACTCTTGCTATGTCTTTTGACATAGTCTGGATGCAGGTTGTTGATGTTTCATTAGGTGAAGACGAAGTAATTCTCCAGCAGCTTCTATTTTCCCTTCCGCATGGTGGGAGCTGTGTCTTTTATTCATCTTGTCCAGTTGTACTCTTAGTAGCTCTTGTACCTGTTTAGACTAGACCCTTGGGAGATGTTAAATTACTTTACAAGTTTTAACTTAAAGTGTGTCTAAGGATATTGCTTTTAAAATCATATTATTATAATTATCATCGTTGTTCTTTAAATTTTTCGCATGTTTTAACTATTGGGATATGAGGGTTCTTCTACTTAGGTGTTAGAGTGGGTGTCCGCACGGCCCGGTGGGTTGGGTCGTGACACATTATGAATTCAAATTTTAATTAAATTGTATAGGAATAATCTTCTCGACACAAATTGTATCCGTATTTGAAAGATCACTAACGAATCCGACTTATCTTAGTTTATTTCAAACCATAACCATTTGTATTTTAATACCCTATGAAGAGAGACAACATATGCAATCAATGAAATACAATAGTATATGTCAAACCTTCTTAATAATAAATCAAAAATTCATAAGATTAAAATAACTTTGCAGAATAAACTGCTACAAAAAAAAAAAAATTAAATAAAATAGTTTAGAATAAAACAAGATTAAACAAACTATAAATAAACAACTATTGTATTTCAATTGTTTCACTATCATCACAAACTATCTGAGGCTTGTTGTGCCTTGGAGTGCCTCACTATCACTAATGTCACCGACATCATTCTTCTGTTGGCCATAGTTCCAAAGAAGTGCAACGTATCTTGACCTTAAAACCACTGCATCGAAGTTACCAGCTGAATTTCCTTGCCCGTAAAACAACCACTCGACATAAGCAGGTATATAAATACCGCAATCCCTAGTACATTAAAATAAGAGAGAACAAAAATTTTAATACATAAATAAATGAGAATACCAAATTCAAAATACTACACCAACTTACAAGCTCCCATGTGTCTGTTGAGTTATGTTTTCAATGAAGACTATCTTAAAGAATTGAGAGATACATCTAATCCTTTGTTCTTGTAGAACATTCATTGTCAATTTTAGAGGAATGAGTTGAGCCAACTGTTTTACCTCAATCTTGATTGTTGCATCATGGTCTGCTGCTCTGTAAGAGTCATAAACGTTTATCATTAAGAGACACTAACAAAACTGTATTTTTCCTATTTCAATTGTATGCTACGACCGCCAACAAAATCCTAACATAACAAAATTGTATTTTTTCCATTTCAATTCTATGCTACGACAACCAACATATTTGTATAGGTATCTAAGTTAAAATAAAATTTATTTACAATGGTGCTCTTATCTTGTTTTGAACAACATTGTATCCCGTGCATTACAATTCTATAATATGACTGCCAATATATATGTATCCTAAACAAACATAGAAAGTGTATTCAGATCAAACACTTACAATACATTACATTTATGATATCCTTTTCGATAAGGGATACAAAATAGTTCAAAAAACAGAAAACAATAACCTAAGAGAAAAAACGAAAATACAGTACAATTGTCATAGTTTTTACTTTAGGGACACAATTTTGTTCAAAAAAATAAAAACAAACAACCAGTGAAAAAATCTAGTCCTCAAACAATCCATTATTATGTTCTTATTCAACCAACAAAAAAATTTTCAACGAATCCATCAAAACTCATTATTACTAACTTGTTCATAATACATACAATTTTGTATGTAAATAGATACACTTTACAATTATGTAAAAAATTTCATATCAAAATTATAATCAATTAGAAACAGATTAAGAATGAAGCAATTAACTAATACCTGGTCTAAATTGTATTTCACCAATTTTATCGAAGTCCCAGTAGAAAATTCCTTCTCCAAAGCTGCTTGTCAACGATTTTTTGACCTGTTTCGTTTCAAACTTTCTATCCAAACAGAAAAATATATTTTAATCAAATAAATTGATAAAATATCGAGTATTATCAATTGAAACTTGAAAATCGATAATGAAAAATTTCATCAACTATGCGGATGGCTCTGTCATTTATTTTTTATTTTTGTAACTGATGAGAATTTTAAGTGATTACTCCTTTTTAAAATTATTCTCTCTCCTAAATTTCTCTTTTCTGTTATTTAACAATTGTATTCTTTCAATTAAAACAAATAATAAAAACATAAATTAGATACATAACAAACTAAAATTTTGACACTTTTAACAAATATTGAAAGTGTTGATAATGGGTCCTATTAAATGTTAAAAGACATATTGAAATTTTTTTCTTAAATAAATTATGGGTTTGACCTATGAACCACCAATTAATAAAAATTAATTATTTAGTAAATACCCGTCAACTAAATAACCATAGTTAATGAATAGTTCAAAATACTCATTTAGAATTTACTTAAAGAGATTTTTATGGAATAAGAAGCTCTTATAACCAAAATGACCTAATGGGCCGTTACAACAGGCCATACCTCCCCTACATAATGCAATTGACTAAACCATCAACTATACACAAATTTTCATGGACACAACTTATCTTTACATGTGTCCTATTACCCCTCTCCCTCCCCAAATTTTTTAATAAGACCATCCTAAGTGTTGATGTGGTTTAGAGAAACAAATTCTTGATAGGTAGAGAAATATATGCACTACCACATGTAATTATATTTCACATTTCTTAAAAGTCCATTTCATTTTATTCCTTTTTTTCTATTTAATTCAAAATATCATGACCCAAAATTCCAGGCCATGATAACACCTACTAACATACCATCAATATGTAAGGCGAACACATAGCCTAGAAGTAGAAGTAACGAGCTATCACGCATAAGAGAAGCATACATAAAATAAGGGAAAACTTCTCATCAATAACTTACTAGGTGCATGACTATAATAACATAGCTTGCCTCATCACTATCTCCCTTACTTAAATTTCTAAACCTCAGCATACTTCCCTCCAACTCTGGGCCCTTTCACTACTATTGGTCATGATCTCGTAACTCATGTTACCTTTCGAGGTGGAAATATTACCCAAGCTCTAAACATACCTCCTCATAAGGATCTCAGCTGAAACAAGGCTTAAGAAAAAGTGTACAACTCGTTTTTAGCTCAAATGCACAATTCATATAATTATGGGTGCATTCCTCTGAAACTGAACACTTAACTTACTCTTGGGCTTCTCTCAAGCCCCTCTGGAGTCTCATGACTTCCTCATAACTCTTGCTAAAAATGACTCATCGACAAAGAACTAACTCCGCTTTTCAACCACCTCTAGTATGACGGGTAGTTGAATGATTCTGAGAAAGACACGAGTATGAATAAATCAGTATGACATAGCTCTATCGCACGATTAAGAGTATGAAAGAACAAAAACTTTTCTTAAATGTCTGTAATCCCTCATTAATAGAAGTGGGGGCCTTACAACCATAAACAAGATCCTACCGACACGGTTTCATAGACACCCTAGGACACTTGAACTTTGTGCTCTGATAACAAGTTTGTCACGACCCGAGTCTACACCCTAGACGTGGCCGGCACTCAAGAACCATTGATGGTCCCCAAGCGAACCCTCATCCTGGCTGACTACAAGCAGAAGACTAACTTAAGCATGCAAAAGCTTAAAAATTGAATAAAAATTCCTGAAACTGAAATACAAAACTTTAACTCAAATGAAAAACTCTGAATATAAAAATAATATTCAACTAGCCATAAAATAGGCAACTTAAGTCTTTAAAATATTTAATAAAACAAATGAATAATACAGACTTCTCAACTATACTGACTATCTATGAAGACTCTAACTGAAAAAGATGAAAGTTGGAACAAGACCACAACATCCTAACAACTTATATAACTGAAACGTAAATGAAATTCTCCGAAAGCAAGGAGGCTCACCATAGCTAACTCCAACTCTCGGATGTATCAACGAAGCTCCTGTTGATGATTCTGAATAAATGTGCCTGCATCATGAGAAGATGCAGACCAAATGGCTCAGTACGTGGAATGTACGAGCATTTAAGAGGAATTCTAAAGCATAAACATAAGCTTGATCTTTGATAAAAAGGAAACATACTTACCACTTCTCAAACTTACTCAACTCAAGGAATACTCAAGGATACTCAAAACTACTCAACTTACTCAACTCAGAAATATTCAAGGTTAAGACACTCAACTCAGAGATTAGATACTCAACTCAAAGATATGATATTCGACTCTGGGTACTCAACTCTGGATGATCAACTCAATATGACTAAACTCATTTCAATATAAAGCAATTTAAAACAAGTGCAATATAAAGAAACAAATTGTTTAAAAACATGATGTCAACTATGTGTGTATGCAAGGATACAACATAACTCTGAAATGTTTGTAAAAATACAATTAACTGTGTATATAAGCATACAATAACTTCTGTGGGAGATTCTCTAACCGACAACTATCACTATGAGCCTAAGTAATGGTACAATGCTTTACCTCACGTTGCCAACGACCGTCCTATACCTTGCCATCGGTATGGAACCTGAACTACTAAGTAGATCCACTAGTCTATGCTAAAAAGCACTAAGGAATCATCTAAAAAGTATGATACTTTTTCTGCCCATGATGGCTACATGGTTTATAGAGACTTGATTTATCTGAACTCGCATCCCCATATCGGTGCTCAATACTACTCCCAAAATATACTTAACTCATATGTTTCTAAAAACAAAACTCTTTCTGTGATTTGAGATAATTGCTCAAAAATATAGCTCAAAGGCTATCTTGGAAATCAAGGTTTCCTCTCTTGCTTTATTGTGAAAGCATTTACTCTTTAACGGAAAACTAGCCCAATGGCTCTTTACTGAAAATCTCAGTTTTCCGTTCTTATTTAAATGTGAAAACATTTTAAACTCTTTTGGGAATACATAGTCCCGATAAACTTTTGAAGAAATGAACTTCAACTTTACTCCTTACTGAACTCAAAACTTAAGTCTTAAAACAAAGTTAAAACGTTTGTAAAAGACTTCTTAAAAATATGGTTCACGCCGAATTATAGACTTGAACAACTCAATGCAAGGTTTTCAATAACCATAGATAGACTCAAATACTTGGAACTCAAGAACTTTAATGATACTACTCACTTCAAGAATGCTCAACTCAAACGGTTCATGCGGAATTATGAGCATGAACTACTCAACTCAAGGACTCAAAGATACTTCTCATCTCAAGAGTGCTCGATTTATAGGGTTCATGTGGAATTATGGGCATGAACAATTCAACTCAAAGACTTCATGGGTAACATGTAATAGTCCCATGATTAGAAATATAATCTCAAAGGTGATTAGGAACTCAATACACAAGACTTAGAACTTGAAGATACTACTCCTCTCAAAGGTACTCAACTGATGGAGTTCATATGGAAGTTATGGGCATGAACGACTCGACTCGAGGGTCTACAAAATAATATGGAACTTGTGAATACAACTCTTCTCATTCTCATACTTACTTGCTCGAGTCTTGAAACAAGTTACTTAAATTTGTAGAAGGTTCTTCAAAGAAAATTCAAAGGGACTATCTCAAATGTTCGGAAGAACTCTCAAGGCTTAACTCTTAACTCTACCTTGAATTTGGATTTATGGATTCAAGGTTATGATTCATGTTCATGGATGATTTCTAGATGTTTAGAAGTCATTTAGAGTAGTTAGAATCAATGGAAAGTGTTAGGACACTTTAGAATAACTTAAATAGGCTAAACGAAGAAAAACTAGTGAAAAACACCGATTCGGGCGCGTCCCAATTTACTGGGGCTCGTTTCTGGCGCACTCCTGGCGCGTTGCCCCAGCCTTCCAGGCGTAACAGGGGCGCGTCGCGCCAGCATTGCCCCAGGCAAAACTGACGAACTTTTCCTCTCATTTTCTGACCTTAAATCGATTTCTTTTCTCAAATTTTCCTTAGATTCAATTACCCAACCTAAGTACACACTAATGCACTCAAAACAATCACTTTCATCTCAATAAATCATCAAAACTCCAACAAAACAAGATTTAGAATGAACTTCAAGAACACCTATCAAGAACTTAAATCCTTCAACTTTTTGAGAATGAAACTTCGCTGATAATAATATGTTTGGCGTGTGGGTGAACAAACCCAACACTATGGAAGCTTACATACCTCTCATGGATCAAACCCATGGCGAAAATCCACAACTAAACTCAAGAACGTCGACGAACGCCTTCATCCTTTCCTCTTTTCTCCTATTCTCTCTTCTTCTTTTCTCTTCTTGAACTCTCAACTAAACCCTAGGCGTAAACTAGGATTATAAAACTGAACCTAATCAGATTAGACCCCTAAAATATTACTAAAAATGAATTAAATCTGATTGGGTAAGGAAAAGACCAAAATACCCTTCTAAAATCCGATTTGACTTTCCTTATCTAGACAGCCGAACTTCGAATGGACATATCTCCCTCATACGAACTCGAAACTGATAAAACTCGATGGCGTTGGAAAGATAATTCAAAGGTGTTCCTTACGGTATCTGGTATCATACCTAAATCATCTTGAGCTAGAAGTTATGGTCGTTTGAAGTTGACCCAAAACTCTTACTTAGCTTAACTTGCAAAATTTCAGATTTTGCTATTTCCAATTTAATTTTTTTTGGAACTCAAGGTGCTATATCTAGTGACCTTAACACTTAAGAAATTTTTAATTCCTTGGTAAAATCTCACTCACTACAAATAACGGTTCGAGTCTTAGTTCAAAAAAAATTCAGGGGTATTACAGTTAGTTCGGTTTTTCTTGAAAACAAAAAATACTCAAAATATAGGTTACCTGCTGGAGTGCTAGTCGTCGCCTCGCCGGTCGGTTGCTTCTGGATTCTGGTCGCGGCGGTCGGCTGGACGTCGGCGATGGGTGACGGAGGAGTAAGGAGTTTGAACTTTGAAAAGTTTGTGCAGTGCGGCGATGAAAAATTGAAAACTCAAAATTTTGAAAAGTGTGCAGCGATGAAAAGTGAAAACTTAAAATTTTTGTAAAGTTTTGACCTAATTTGCATTTTTCCTATAATATTTAATATTAATAATTAATATATATTGTAATATAATATATTTCAGTTAAACCAAGATATCAAAAAAACAAAAATTACATATCGAAAATCGAACCAAAAATAGGATAATATATACCGAAATACCGAAATCAAAATATAAAAAAAAATTGATTCGATTCAATATTTTGATTTTTCGGTAATTATGCCTAGCCCTATTAATAATCTCTTAAAAGTAAATTTTATTTACATACTTATAACATATTCTAATTGAATGTAATACATGATAAGAATTTATACTAAATATTTTAAATTTTAATCTTTTTAAAAATTTAAATAAAAAATATCTAACAAAAATCACTTTATATATATATTTGAATGCTCAATTGAAAAAAAAACTAAGGTTCATAAATAAAATGTAGTGACAAATTTTAAGGATGATGACAAGACATAAAATTTTGTTGGCATATGGGATGGGCAGTATACATACATAGAATATTGGTGGGTGCTCTTCGAGTTTGAGTGATAAGTACTCGTTTATTCTTAATTAAAAGGTATTTGAGTTTTTTTTTGTATAGAGTCGTAATAATCTTTATTAGAAAGCGCTCACCTCTGAGCTCTGTAGCATTTTTTGGCCTAAATTTAAAATTTAATCGGATTCTAATGTGGATAACGGACACGAAAACCAAAAAGAATATTGGTGGGCCAAGCACAACAATCATGAAAACTTTGCTTGTCCTTTAATTCCACTACAAACAAGAACACCTTGACCACTCTGTCACTCTCAGTCGATTTCTCCTCAGCTTCCTCCGTCCCTCATTGGGGGTCTCTCAATTTAAGAATTAATCCTTAATCCTTTGTGTATGTGAAGTAAGTTGCCCAATATATATGGATTCTTGAATTTTTTTGTACTTGGGTCGTCTCTTTTGTTTGATTTTTTGTTGCTTGTTTTTTGTGTGTTTTAAGGTAAAATGGAGGTACCCAGAGGAACTGAAGCAGCATCCATTCCATTTTCAGATAATGTTCCTCCTGCTTCTCCTAGGATATCACAGGTTACTACTCAACTGTTCAATAAAGATTCCTAAAAAGTTGTTTTCTTTAAAAATTTATTCAGCATAAAAGTCTTTGAGTGTGCTTTTTATGTGTTTTGTACTCAGTAATTTAGGAAGCAAAACCTATTTTTGTTCTCTTTGACTGTCATTTTTAATAAGTTTATTTTTAACTATAAAAAGTTGTGATTTTTAGCACTTTTTGCAGTTCTTAACTATGCAACTTCTTAAAC
This sequence comes from Solanum tacnaense, assembly GCA_029582525.1. NCBI lineage: Eukaryota > Viridiplantae > Streptophyta > Magnoliopsida > Solanales > Solanaceae > Solanum > Solanum tacnaense. Next base: position 19,170 of record JAJOOD010002649.1, read on the forward strand.
AAACAAAAAAAAAAGTAGGTTATTAAGAGATAGATATCCCAATTTTGATTCTTTCTATCCCAGAATATCATGCTGAATTTTAGGCTACTTGTCTAAAGTTTCAGAAAATGCACTTCTTTTTGTGAGTTGGTGCTTTCCCCATTTTATTTAGGGGACTTTTAGTGTATGAAATATGTTCAATTTTGTTTATTTTTGGGATTCTGTAAATGTTAAGAGAGTTCTTTATGGGAATCGGGGTTAAGCCTTTTTTTTTTAGTGTTTTTGAGTAACCTGATGATGTTTTTTTATCGGATGTCCCCGAAGGAACTTAGTTGATGGCATTTGATATATTAATTTTGCTACTTTAGTGACATCAAGAAGAAGAGAGATTGTAGGATGGTGTGAGTGTCCATGTTTGATTCCACTTTCAAGAACATATGTAGGGATGTTTGGTATTCATTTGTTCTTTTTCCTGTTATATGATATTTAGATGAAGTGTAGTTCTGGTCTAATGGTCCCATGATAGACTAAGTGACATTAGTTTCTTGTAAATTTCCAATTATTAAGAAAAATGGCAAAGTGTTTTCTCTGTGTTCATAATTGGTCTTGCTTTCCCCTAACCCCAGAGAACTTTTCTGTCTGTGACATCACAATAGCCATGACGCTTTGGTACCATGAAGAGTTGAGTGTCACTTCAAAATGTTTTTCTGTTTTCCGGTGTTTATCTTTTTTAAAACTTTTTGAGAATATTTGCCCAAGGATAATGTTTATACATCACATGAGGAAGGTAGGATGTTAGTCTCTTTTAAAATGCTTCATAAAACTTGCTCCTAGCACTAACAACTATCACCAAGTATCATAAAACTTCTACTAGTACTGCATGATGCCTAGCATTACGCTCAACTAATCCTGAAATTATTCTAAAAAGATTTTTCGTGAAAATAAAAATGTTTTACATCTAATCAACTGAAGCCTCTAATCATGTAGATGATAACGCGAGGTATTTTTTCTGTCATAAGCAATGTTAGTCAAATGGTAGAAAATTTAACAAGTGTGCAATTACATGAAGTTAGAAGATCAGGGGTAATATTACCAGATGTAATGAAAAATTCTTATATTTTGGGTACATGCAGGCTGATTTTCAAAAAAGGGAAGCCTCGAATATGGTTTCCGGTTTGGGCCCAAGCATGAAAAAAGCAGATCTTTCCCTTCAAATACCTCCAAGACATGTAGGCATTGGAACTGGCAGAAAGTATTCACCCCGTTCACCAGGTCCAACAGGAGGTTTTCTTCGGGCTTTAAGCTTTAAGAAGAAAGCTGCTTCATCTGATGGTGAGAGAAGCTCTCTCCTCAGTTCAGATCATAAGGTAGTTCCAGGAAGCCCTCTGGCAGCAAACTTCTTCTCCTCCAATTGGCAAAAATGTGCCTCTCTACCTGTGACCCCTGCTTCAAATTCATCTCCCTCAGTTTCCACACCTATATCTGCTAGGACACATGGTGAACAACAAAGGCCAAATGTGAGTTCCTTTTATTCCATTAACAATAATGCGCTTTCAATAGTTTCTGAAAAGTTCGACTTCATCAAACAACTCAGAAGGTGGTAACTGTTGACACAGAAATAATACTCCCTCTGTTTCATTTGTGTAAACTTGTTTGTCTGTGCACATAGTTTAAGAAGGAGAGACTATTCGAACTTATGGTCTCAAACAACCATGACATTATTGTGGCTATAAAATCTCTCCACACAACTTATAAATAGAATCAAATCTAACTTGAATTATGATGTAATAATTTTTTTTGATAAATATCTGGTCTGGACAAACTTGAACAGATAATCCAATGTTTTATATACTTCATGTCATTCAAGTTAATCTGTCAATGCTTGCATTAGTCATACTTCATCATTTACAATTAGACAGGAATTTATGCCACAGAAAAGCACTAAATTTGGAAGCCAACCTTATTCTGCTGTAGTGCTGTATTTTCAATTGTCTAATGGCCAAGAAGATCTCTTGTCATTGTAAATGTCTTATCACTTAAAAGGGACTGTAATCTAAGACATCATTCCTCTTTCCTTCTGCTCACGACACCTGCTATGAGTTATGAGGCCATTAACATATTAAGAGGTTTCCTAAGTAGCTTTAACATCCAATGGCTTCTCTACTTTCCATGTACAACTGACACATTTCCATAACGTGTACTTCTGCTTGCAGTCATTGCGGACTGGGGCATCTAAAGCTAGTATGTCAAGGTCCCTTTCTGTGCCTGGGAGAAATTTTGTCATTGTTAGATCAATGTCCTTTGCTACCCATGAAGAGCATGTTCCAGATACTGGAGATGGTAAGTCAAATGTGCTTAAGTTGTGCGTGAGTCCAACTCTAGTCTTTTCTGTTTTATAAAATGATTTCTTTTGTAAGCTGATTAATAAGTTCCACAGACCTGAATCTTTATTCTTCTCCTGACTCAACTGAAAAAGTGTTTCAACGTTTTTACTGACTTTTACTTCCTATTGTATTAAAAAACAAGTTGTAATCAAAAGCTGTTTAAAGTGTTATGATTAATATTTGACTTTTCCTCTGCTCCAACCCCTCAAAATTTGATCTAACTGAACAAAAGAAATTACTCCTGCTCCTGAGAATGAGGATCGGGAAATCCCTGAAGAGGAAGCAGTTTGTAGGATCTGTCTGGAGGCATGTGATGAAGGCAATACTTTCCAGATGGAGTGCAGCTGCAAAGGTGACCTAAGACTTGTTCACGAGGAATGTGCAATCAAGTGGTTTAGTGTGAAAGGGAACAAAATTTGTGATGTTTGTCGACAGGAAGTTTCTAATTTACCTGTAACTTTGCTGCGGATTCCCAGTACTAGTCAACAAGATAACAGATCGGAGCACAACAATTCTGGAAGAATAAGGTGAACATCACATAGAAAAAAACATTTTTTTCACAGAGTTGTTTAAAGACATATTCTGTTTTTTCTTAGTTTTTGTGTTGATTTCATGTTTGCCTTGTGAGATTTGAAGAAGTTTTATTTCCAGTTTCTCTTTGATTTTTAGAGTTGGTGCTTCAACGACTGTCTTCATTTGATAATACAATGTAAAGTGAACCCTTAGTTGTGAATACTGGGAAGAAACTCTAAATACTGGATGATGGAGCAAACTAATTTCTCAGTTACTTTGTTTGTTTTTGAGTCTAATCAAAATTGAAATTTCTGTCATTGCAGTGCTTGGCAGGACTTTGTGGTGCTTGTTTTGATCAGCACAATATGCTATTTCTTCTTCCTTGAGCAGTTATTTGTGAGTTATTTTTCTTTTTCTATCTTTTGGATATAATTTTAAAAATTAACATTGGCTTGAGATTTCATCCTTGGGGAGATGCCTAATCCTTGAATGCACCTATTTCCATTTTCCAACTGCTTGCTTATCCAAGACTTGGATGGAGTAGTTCAATAGGATCTTTTGGTAGTGTTATTGTACTAAGTGCCACAAATTACATTGATCAAGTTCTCACATGAGCCACCATCCTGTTTCCTTTACCATAAATCCAAAAACGCAGGGAAACGATAATGCTTCCCCAGTGGTGGAACTAGGGTTTGTTCGAGCGAATAGAAGTAGGAGGAGGAACTTACAAGTTACATAAGTATGAAAGGGATGGAACAGTCATACAATTTAGTTGTTACTTGAGTAGAAGGCAATAATATAAAATACTTTTCTGTTCCTTTTTATGAGGGGGGCGGGATGGAACCAGCTCTACCTTAGTTCTGCTGCTTGAATGCATGTGCTGCAGGGTGCAGGCAAATGAGGGGCAGAAGATACAGACTTCCTATATATAACCTGTAGGGGTGAAACTTATTTTAAACTTTTAACTCCAGAGTTCGATAATGGTTGCATAATATGCACATTTTCTCAAAAATGGAGATGATTGAACAAGTGAGAGATAACTTAGTAGCAAAGGTATCCTCCAGCTCCAACCATGACGTTGAGGTTTCAAGTCACCAAAGGGGCAAAGTGGATAAAGACATTTTTGCTCCTATTGGAGTGAGGTTTACCCATAGAGGTGGTAAATGAGCAGATTGGGCTGAAGTTGGGTGGGTCAAGATGGGTTGAGTTATTAAATGCATGGGTTATTGATCCGCCCAAAATTTACTTGGGCTGAAATGCGGGTCAAAACCGAATCCCTGCAATTCCTACTAAGTTTTAATTGTTTTATTTGTTCTTTTATTAATTTTTAGTACCTATAAAATTATTATTTTTCTATATTATGGCTATATATAAAATATCAAATAAAAGAAAAATTGAAAATATTTTGACAAGATTTCTCATGGATCAGTTTAGGCTAGTTATCAACCCAAATTTTTGATAGGCTAAAATGGGTTGAGTTAATAAATGGGTGAGTCAATAATCAGCCAAACTTGGGCGGGTTATGATTTTGGGTTAATTTTTCCACCTTTAGTTTACCACATCCAAGAAAGAGGGACATGATTGTGAAGCACATATGGCGGACATGGTTTCTCTTCTAGAATGGCCCCCATTTGAGAATCACTTTCTTTTTTCAATGAGCTCCCCACTAAGCCTGGTTGGAGAGGATGAATGATGCGAACTTGTATTTCTATCCAACATCCCGTTAAAACATAAGACAACCCTGGTCTCTGCATGCATTTTGATATTACACTGTTTTTCTAGCACGAGCCTTGGAAGCAACCACTGATGTTTGCACTATGATAGTTTACATCACACCCCTTAGAGTGACGACCCTTCTCGCACCCTATTGTAAGAATCTAAAGTTTATTGGACTTATAATTTGGTTATATACTTGTGTTAAATTTAAGACATATTTGTCCAAATAGCTACTATGGGCTAATATGAGTGCATCAATTATTTAAGTCCAATAAATATGGATTTAATTACAGTCAAATTTCATTGGGTTAGTTCATTGATTTGGGCTATAAATGACGAGCCCATTATGCTAAGCCCAAGATTTCATGTTGTTTCAAGGGCCCAAATTGGTGTCATGTGTCAAATGATGTTGCACGCCAAATCAAATAAAAGAGTCAATAAGATCATGCCACATGCCAAAATAATACAATATACCTAATCAAATCAAGGGTCAATAAGAGGACAAACTCTTTTCGACCAATCAAATTGAAGTTGACATGACTATATTTGATTGGTCGGAACATGTCACTTGTACATGTGACTCATTTTCATTGGTCCTTGATTTGACTAGGCATGTTGTGTCATTTTGACATGTGGTATAATCCTATTGACTCTTTTTATTTGATTTGTCGGACCACGTCATTTGACACGTGACACCAATTTGGGACCTCTAAAATAAGATGAAATCTTGGGTTTAGCATAATGGACTCGTCATTGATAGCTCAAATCAATGGACTAGCCAATAATTTATTACTCCCTCCGTTCCATTTTATGTGGCACTTTTCGGATTTCGAGATTCAAACAAGTTTATTTTTTACCTAAGTTTTTCATAGATCTTTTAAACGTTTTGAATTTTCAATTATTGTGACTTATAGTACTTTTTATGTAGTTTACAAATATATAAATTTCATTTCAAAAAAATTGAAGATTTTATGCGCAAATTTCCGGTCAAACTTAAACTGTTTGACTCTCGAAAAACAATAAGTGCCACATAAATTGGGAGAGAAGGAGTAGCTCATAGTAGCTATTTGGACCAATATGTCTTGAAATTAATATAGCCAAAACTATTTTAAGAATAAAATTTTGATTCATACACCTGCTAACACAGGATGCTTTGTGCACCGATCGTCCTTCCTTTGTTTTGTCACGATTCAACAGCTAAGATGCTAGGGCCTCTGCGTTGAGAAATAATTGAGCTCAGATTTTTGAATAGCTCAAAAATGAAAAACTACAACAGAATACATTCCAGGTGACTAAATCAAAAACTGCAACTAAATGGCATTTTTTTAAGTTGCCTAAAATTTCACCTTGCTTAGGATGCGAAACAAGGTCACAAACTTTTTCATCCCTGGGTAATAGTCAAAAACTTTACGTAGTTTGAAGAATTGGTTACTTACCCATTCTCAATTAAAAACATTTGAGTTCGCATGCCTGTTGTCAGCTACATAGTGATGTCAACACTAGTGGTGTTGAATGCACATCCAACAGCTTTTACATATTTTTCTCTGAAGTAGAAAGGTGGAATTTGATGACATCATCTACCTGGAACGTTATCGTTATATTTTATTATTTATCGAATAACATTTCACATTTCAAGTCTTTTCTCGTGAATTTTTTTTGGATAATGGTAAAGGTATTCTGTCTCTTGAAGGTTCATGACATGAAAACTAAGGCGCTTGTGATTGCTGCACCATTTGCATTTACACTCGGTCTTTTGGCATCCATTTTCGCTATCATCCTAGGTATGTCTGGTCCCCTAAATTTTATTTATCAAATACTAGCTTACTCGTGTCATAGTATTTTCATTTGAAATGCAGCTATTAAAGAGTACATATGGTCGTATGCCGCTTTAGAGTTTGCTCTTTTTGCTGTTCCGCTACATGTTTTATACTCTATGGTAAGATGCACTCTAGCTATTATGCAGTTGATATTTGATAACTCTTGGATATTTTCTCGTCTGCCCATTGAAGATCCTATGTCTTGTTTAACCATCATCAAATATTTCTAGAGAAAAACCTATTAAAACCTTTGAGATCTTTCCAGTAAATCTTTTTGAAAAGTGTAACCAGATTCACAACTCATTCACCCCACACCAACCAAAACCGATGCAGAAAATAATACAGTCTTAAGAAAATGTGCACAAACATAAATGTTTTGGCAGATATGATGCGAGGAGTAATGCCCAAAAATCTTGTCTTTTCGCAGCTTCAATTGCAGGCAGTCTATTCTATAATGATAGCATCAGTTTTGGGCTTTGGTGCTACTATGAGTATCAATACAATGTACATCCGGTACTATTCTTGGCGATTCCAAATTGCAGAAAATTCTAGCCCTGCATGACATGAGTAATAACAGACAGATGATCAAGTTGTATAGGAGATATTGAATATGCTTTTCCTTGTATTATTTTATCTTCTTTTCCTCAACGATCTTATGTGATGACGCGGTTGATACCTCAAGAAATCTGGGCTCTGGCAGATAAATGTGAATACTGACATAGTTACTGACTTACTGTAGCTATAGGTAGTCCTCTAATTATGTCTACTGCTGGAGAATATAGTAGCTCCATGAGGCTGGGACATGGCCATTACCAACATCTGATGCACTGGTTTTGTACCCTTGTTAATCTGATAAGGTGTTGCATTCCGTTTTGTTTTATTACATTTTAGATCTCTCTCATGTACCTGTTATTGTATGGCATGTAGTTTTCTGGTTCTGAAAAGTCAATTATATGCTTAAACTATCATGGTGACATATTACACACTAATCTTGTTTAAAGTGATTTTAGTAACCCCTTCTGAAGACAATCTCAATTCCTGTGTGAAAAGGTGTTATACACGCGTTTTGAAATGTAAATGTATTATTCTAATCTTTTTAAACCTTTTTTCCTTAATATTTCTTGGACTTTTGCAAAAAGTAGAAACCTAGGCATTATTCCTCCTCTCACCATACATTTCTCTCTTTTTAAAATTTAATTTCTTCCTCCTCCATTATTCATAAATTGAAATGAAAAACAAAGAAATTTGAAGAGAGAACAGGAGACGGTAAGAGTACAAAGTTTAGTGATGTTGGCGGCAGAGATAGGCAATGGGCAGCACAATTATTGTCAGTGAAACAAATAAAAACTTTAAGATCTGTTAAGTTATTTTGAAATCTTGATAATTATGGATGAAAATCAAGCATTTCATTAGTATTCTTTGTGTGTAAAATTAAATAACATTGTGATGGTTGTAGGTGGTGCTCCGGCGAGAATAAAGAAGACAAAGATAGAAAATCATTTTCTTCGATGGATTTTTGAAAAAATTAAGCAATATAATCATGAATTTTATGCATAAATGTCAGAAGTATTAAAAGAAGTCAATATCTTTCTAATGATTTTTTTTCCAGTGATCTTCTCCAGAGAATCCTCCAACGAGTTCAAGTAAAAACCATGAACTTTAAGTTAAAATTATTAACTTTCTGGTGAAAGTCAACATCTTCCCCGCTACTTTTTATTTCATTTTAGAGTTCTTCTTTAAGGGTAGAATGTTGAATATGCTTCCATGAGGATAAACTGAAGAAATCATCAATGGTGACAAATGAAAAATGTATTTAAACAAAATTGAGGTCACCAACAAAAACATAAACAGGAAGAAAAATTGACATAATTAATATATTAGAAATTATGATACTTATTAAATAATGACCAATAAAATAGTGCCACATGTTTAAATTTGTCATTTCAACATATATTTTCTTCTTAGGCACCTTAAGGAAGGTGAAGACACTTTCTTTGTCATGTAACCTTGGTATTAATATCATTTTGAATAAAATTAGGCGTGTAATAGAGCACACTAAATATGTCCCAAACAACAAACTAGTGATCGAATGACATTTGAATCAAAGTGGATGAAAAATCATTTTCTGACTAGAATTCTCTTTTTGGATGTTTCATTATTAGTCTCATTCTGACTACAGTTTTCAAGATCCAACAGAACCTTGGAGGATCCTAGATAAGACTTGATCACTATACATTAAAGACAAACTATATTTACAGATACCTACACTTATAATACACATGCCCCTAAAACAAATTAGTAGGCAACAACACTCTAAGAGGCAACTAAACCTCATTTGCATTTTGCAACAGCAAGGTATTGATTGTTATTTTTCTTCACCCACACTGTTGAACGAGTTCTCTTAACATGATCTGCGAAAAGATGGTACCTGCAACAAAAATATAGCCGGTTACAAAAGAATATTAATCTTCATATAAGAGACTACACTTGGGCATTATAAGTGGGATCACATGGTGCAATATTATAGCGGCACCACTTATAATAAAATTAGATTAGAACTTAGGAGCCTTGTTTTGATCTTATGCAAATGGTAATCAGATCTTAGAATGAACTTTCCATATATTCACACCCCAAAACACAACTTCTCATTAGTATCATAAGAAGTGTAGATGCTGTTGAAATTAAGAAACCACCTGTCGAACTCTAGTCTCTGAGTGACTATGCCATTCAGCAGCAGTTCTGAACTATACACTGTCGATCCTGTACATGTAACGAGGGATTTGCATGACTATTCAAATTTAATACTACTATAACTTCTTATTAATTACTATACTAGGCAAAAGAATAAGAAATTCACCTTTCTCAAGGAAGGGGATGCAAACTTCATGGTCTTCTTCACACGATAAAACTAGAAGATTATCAGGAATAACTTCCTCTTTCATAGCAGATCTACAAAGTCGCTCAACTGCCTGAAAAACATTTCGAACAGGTGTTAACAAGGAGGGAAAAAAATATCAATCAAATACATACAATTATGGAGAGAGATCTGCCTGCAAAAACACAGATTGATTATGAAATTCTTACATGGATGATGCTATAACAAGAAAGACAAGACATGCAAGTAAACACTACTTCAATTTATTGGATGCCCAAGATATTTGGTGTACTTCTACAAATAACCATACAGTAAGATTTTCAAGAATTCCAATCCATCCAACTTTAGTTTGGATTATACTCCTAACCATTTGTTTTCCCTATAAAGAAACTTTCAACAAAATTGGTCATAGGTATTTGCTTCAGCTACTGTAAGTCAAACTAATGATTTTTATATTCAAAAAGGTCCAACTAATGATCATCAACACATCGACATTTATCACCTCACCATGGACATCATCTTGAGCACACCTCACATATATATGATATCCAACATATTTATTGAAGCTGGTCCTGATCTATCATAACTAAGCATGTTGCATTTAGAGCAGATTCCTAGTCCATCATATCCTCCTGACCATTCTAATAAAAATTAGTTCTATATCAGGTATTCACAAAGGTACAAATCTATGAGAACACAGACTGAACATTTTAAATCACTTGCTTTGGACTTGACTCGGACAATTTTTTCTTTCAAAGAGGAACTCGGTACACTACCAAATTCCAGCATCAAAGATCATTTAGGTTAGTGGATAGAGTATATAGAATGCCTTGTCTAAAATGGCTAAATCACAAAGTGAAATGAGTGGTAAAGAGTAGAGGTACTCACCAAACCATGAACTGCCTTAACCAAACTTGCCAATATTTCTTTACCAGGCTTTGTATTTGGAGTGATAAAAACTTTATATCCCTGAAAACAAGTACTATGAGAAAAACAAGCATTACAGCTGCATCTAATAGCCACTAAAGGCTGCATCTTTACCTGTAAAATGGGATGTTGGCATGCTCGTGATAATGAAACTGGCATGCTGAAGCCGAACTCTTTTTCTTTTCTTGCATCTCTCAGTATATATTTTTTCTCATCAATAAGACAGCTTGCTTGTCCACAACTCTCAAGCCATAGATGTGTCACCACAGGTTTCCCTGCAGCAATAGCTTCTAGCATATTTCTAGTGCGAACAAATTCATCAGCCATAAAATGAGTGGCATCAGACATAGATGACGCACTTGAGGCCCCTAACCGTGCTAAGATCTGGAGAAAGAGATGACAAGGTGATTCCAGTTTAATACATAGAATTTTAGCACAAACAAGGTAAATTCATATCCAAATTACCTTTTTTTGCTGTTTGATTATATCTGGATCAAGGTGCTGACTGAACAACACTCGAACATTAGTCATTTCTCGCCTCTTCCTGGAATCTTTTAAGGTGGAGTCAACTTGCGTTCCAGTAGTATGTAAGGAAATTATTTCTCTCAAAAGAGCGGACCTTGACATATTCTTCCTGCACGATTGCTTTTGATACTCATCACCCATACATATAGGTGACACAGAACTTTTCAGGATTTTTGAATTGGTGGGAGTGGTGCATGCTGAAGCTGGCGCTTTACACTGGTCTCCTGTTGAAGATTCTGCTCCATGTGCTTCATCAACAGATTGTTTTGTCTCTACATCAGCTTTCCTATTAGAATCTTCTGGCGACTTATATCGAAGTGCTTTTGTATTTCCATCAGCAAAAGCATCATTAATGTTGGTACCCTCCGGATGTCCTTTATTTATGCCTTCATTTGATAGCTTCTTCCGAGATCCTCTTCCTGAGGATGCAATACCAGAGGGAGTTTCAGGTGAACACTTTCTCTTTTTTGCGCTGACATCAATTGAAGTACTTGTCTGGTCACCACTTAATCTTTTTGACCTTCTACAAGATTGAGTAGTGGCCTCTTGCCCCATGGCAGGTATCTTTTGATGACTTCTTTTTCCTTTGGGATGGTCTACAGCACAAAGGTCGCCCCACATTGATTTCATATTTCGGAGATTGGCAGTATGACTGGCAGCGAATGTACCATGATCCATCAAAGTCTCACAAGCATCTCCATCAGTCCCACTTCTATTAGAAGTGCCAGCAGCAGACAGACTTTTTGGTTGACTTTCTGCCCAGTTGTGCCTAGTTCGATGAGCTACAGGTGTAAATGAGCCATGCTGCTGTTGCAAATGACAATTCTTGACAGACATGGAACCTCTGCTTTCTTTTGGTGGTCTTTCTTCTTGTCCCAACTGTTCTTCTTTTCCCCTTGAAGCATGGGATTTCGTCATATTTGCCTTGATCATTCTCAATCCGGCTCCTTGTTCATCATTGCCTTGCTTCTTGCTACTTTTCTGTTGCTTCACTGTTTCTCTACAGTGCACTTCAACTAATTTGGCATCCTTCTGCACCGACAATCGTGTAGCAGGTCGAGTGTCAGAAGATCGTGCTTTTTTCTTGGAGGATTTTTGCTTTAACAGACTCTCATCATCAACTCGACCTTTGCAGGAATTGTTCCTCAATGTCTTATCACCTTTCTTCTCATTGCTACAATCATTTTCCAGCACAGGAACTCCGAAGCATAATGTTTCCATAGCTTCAGCAGCCATTTGAGTATCTAAACCAACATTTAGCAAGTCTGGAACATTGTCTCCATTACCATTATCAACCATTCCATCACCAGCCCCCACAGTGAATTGTTCATCCAGCACCTCAACAAACTTCTTTCTAGATCTGGACTTTGATAGCTCACTTTTAACTCTCGCTTTACTTGACATTAACTTTGAATCAGAACAGGGGGAACCCTTAAACTTTTTGCTGTTCAACAGATGCTTTTCCTTTTCTCCACAACTTTTAGCTCCCCGTCTTAAGGGGTCAAGTGAACCACGCTTCAGAGGTTCAGTAGCAGGTGTCCTGCCAAAAAGAAGTTCCTTTTTCTTCTGAAAAAACTCTCCACCTCCTTCATCTTCGCGATTGTCATCCCAATCAAAAATCCCACCTTCTGCATCAGCTATTCCAGCTGCTCTCCGAGCTAAATGTTTTGCCCCATTTGCAGCAGACACACATTTTGATTTTCCAATGGAGGACTTCCCAAAGTCAATATGTTGATCAAAATCAAAAGGATTGAGGTTAAGAAACTTGTCAACAGCTTCTAGTGCATTGGCCTGAGTTTCCTCTCCAGGTTCTTGAGAATCTAGATAACTTAAACCTGCCAAAACATTATCAGAGTTCAACTGAGGCAAGTCCTCTGTCTTCTGAAAATCATACTTTCCATCTTCTGGCCCTTTTTCAATAAGTATCTCATCTCTGAAAAGTTTCCTCGCAGCTGAACTACCAACCTTACACCGGTTTTCATTACCTACTTCCTTCAATTGTTCATCGTACTCCTCACAAGCATTCAGGTTAAGCTCTTTCCTGACTTCAGATTGAGGTCCAACCACGGATGTTCCATTATGGCCTGCACCTTCCTGCTCCAGAGGATTGTCACTCTTAATAGACCATGTACTTCCTTTTGTCCCTTTACGGCTCATGTCATAAGCAGCCAAACCAGAAGCCCTGATAGATGCAGCACGGATTGAAGTAAACCCTCTTTTCAAAGATCCTGAAAAATACATAAATGTCAGAGATCCAAAATTCTGAAGCAACTTTGTTCTATAACGAATATGGACAGAATATAAAAGTTGAGAACAGAAAAGGAATCCATCAGCCACCTAAAAGTACCAACAATGAAGAGTATATTAAGCACTTCCATGTAGCAAATAGGAGAAGAGAAATCTAGAGTCTACAACATAAAGCAGCGAAAGTGAAGCCAAGCCTCTCTTTCAATAGCAAAACTTCTTCTGGATAAAGCAGAAATGACCAACTGTAGTCGCATAGTATAAAAACCAAAGCCAGCAATGTCATACTAACAGTGATATCAAAATGCAAGATTGTTGATACACTGGCAAAGATTATACAGATCAGGCAAAGTGAAGAGGCCTATTTACTGTGAATTCTAAAAACTGGATGACGCAAAATGTCTCGCCCAACTTTACACTTGTAGAAGAAGATTTGGATTAGTTGCTTAAATTAAGGTATGGATAAAGAAAGGAAACATTTTGATCAGGTATTGTTCCATTAAGATACTAGATACTTAAAAAGGGAAAAAAATGCCAATATGATAACTTTAGCCGACATGTATAGCATTGGAACTTAATCAAAATCAATCATCTCATGATAGTAAAACCAATTCACCTGAAAGATGCTTATCATTACTCGGAACATCTGATTGTGCAATTGAACTCCTCTCACTTGTGTTGGAGTTGCTGCTTTTAGGCAACTTCACCTGGTCAATTGAGCTGTAGCTGTGTTCCATTGAATCATCATCTGATAACTCTTGAGTATCACACAAGACCTCAGTTCCATCACTTCCTTCAGTATCACTATCTACGGCAACTTCGATATTGCAATTTTCAGAAGTCTGGATGCGTTTACTTTGTAGACCATCATGATCATCAACCAATTGGGTTTCACCACCAAAATCCACCAATTGTGTTTCAGCACCGAAATCCACAACTTGTGTTTCAGCACCGAAATCCACCACTTGTGTTTCACCACCAATATCCAAAATCTGGTTTTCACCGCAGAGATTTACTAATTGGGTCTCAAAGGCATCATTGAAGAAAAGATCGTCATCAGCAGGAGCCATATTTTGGTCATTGTACAACTCATCATCCTCACCTTTAAATATAAACAAATTGTATTGTTAGGGAGAGAAAAATCCAATCTCATTTTGTGGTCTTGCTTGAAAATTCCCTCTGAAGAATGGTATCACAGTGTTAACAGTACACTTAAATAAAAGAACTTTTTTCAATGAAGTAAAAATCCAAACTTGAGCATAAGTCCTCTTTCATTCTTTAGCAGTTAGCTAAACACTGACCATAACAATCAAGGCAACTGAGTGAGAGCAATTTAGACAGCCTATAAACGTTCCTTTTCGCAGTGTGATATTTTTTGTTAATAAAAGACTCAAACTTCTCTTTTTCCTAAACAAGTTAACTTCAAAGTGAAACTCCTACACTACCAAAATCAAAAAAAAAAATACTTGCCTGGTAATGTCTCGGGTGAAATTTGAGTGTCCACTGTCTGTGTATCGTCAAAAATCGAAGTATCCCTTTCCGGGTAACACTTGTTCGCGTTCTTTCTACCGCCGCCAACCATTTTAATTCATCTACAATAACATTACAATAATCACAACAATGTCATAATACACAATAAAATTAAGAGCAAGCCGAATCAAAACGTTGATGATTTTGAATCTGAAAGTAAAAAGATTATGCCTTTAAAGCACAGTACAGCAATGTGATAAAAACTTTTCCGACGCAAATAAAAAAATGTGAAAAAATACTAACAGCATCGAATCGAATCAGGACGTCGGAGAGAGCCGTCGGAGAAAGCCGCCGGAGAAGGTGAGCGCGTGGGGTTAAGGGAGGCGAGTATAGGGTTAGAGTTTAAAGGAGGGAAAGTAGGGAGATGTGAAAAATACCTTTTGATTTGGAGGGAAATTTTAGCGTTTTTATGTTTTCTGCTTCTACACACACTCGAGAATGTCTACTCTTTTTTAAAAAAAATCAAATTGTATAAAATAATATTACATTTTATTTAGAAATTATTATTTGTACTACATATGATATGAGTATGTGTAAGTACAAATCCAATATATGCTATTTTATTTGTTTTAATATATGTGATACGGATAAAATCAGAAGAGTAAATCAATTTTCTATATAATTTTGAAATATTTTAAGTTGTTAATTATTGTGATCCACTTTATAATATTATTTATATAATTTTAAAATAATATGTTACTCTTTTTATCTCAATTTATGTGATACATGTAAAATTCTGAGAGTCAAATCAAATTTTTAATGTATTTTTTAAATATTATAATTGCTAATTATCATCAACTCACCTAAACCTGCTCACATTTTCTTCTCTATTAATATATGTAACTTCCTTTGTCTCAATTTCATGGTAGTATATGTGAAATTTCAAAAGTTAATAACAGTCTTAATATATTTATAAATATTTAATCTTGTTAATTATTATAATTTATAGTTGAATTTTAAAATATAGAACATACTAAAAAGGAAAATAATACAAATAAATTAAACAGAAAAATTACTAAATATAAATAGAGAAAATTGAAGTAGAAGGGAAAATTGATTAATTGATTGACTGATCTTAAGTTGCTCAACATTGGCTTTTCAATATAAGACTAAACTCTCTATGTTTCAATTTATGTGGCATAACTAAAATTTTGAAAGATAAATAAAATTTTAATATATTTTAAGTTGTTAATTATTATACTTTGTAATACTACTACCTTTTTCATAATTCTTAAATACATAACATACTGAAAAGTAAAGTAAGAAATATAAATTAAAGCAGAAAAAATACTAAATATAAATTTTAAAAAAAAGTGAAATAGAAAGACATATCGATCAATTGACCGTTTGACTTTGACCTAAGCTGTAGTATTCACTCTTTTAAGTTGTTAATTATTATACTTTGTAATACTACTACCTTTTTCATAATTCTTAAATACATAACATACTGAAAAGTAAAGTAAGAAATATAAATTAAAGCAGAAAAAATACTAAATATAAATTTTAAAAAAAAAGTGAAATAGAAAGACATATCGATCAATTGACCGTTTGACTTTGACCTAAGCTGTAGTATTCACTCTTTTAAGTTGTTAATTATTATACTTTGTAATACTACTACCTTTTTCATAATTCTTAAATACATAACATACTGAAAAGTAAAGTAAGAAATATAAATTAAAGCAGAAAAAATACTAAATATAAATTTTAAAAAAAA
>JAJOOD010002650.1:0-82393 GCA_029582525.1 Solanum tacnaense
GGAATTACATAAGTGTTTAATGGTGAATTTCGAAATATAAATAGAGGAGTGCAATTACGAATTTTTAGTGGAATGATTTGTAATTTATTATGGTAAGAATAATTCAAATTAATTATTTGGAATTATTTCCATAATAGGAAGCCTCAGTAATAAATTATGTGGTCCCTCCAGTGCCCAATTTAACTAGAACTCAGAATCCTATTTTCTAGTAGAAGAAGGAAAAGTAACGTGTATATTTTCCTCCAAGAAAGAAACGTGAGTTTTGGGGGTTTTCTTGAAGAATAAGGATTTATACTTTCTTCTCCTTTTTGGACTGGGAAGACATCTCTATAAGTAGGGATTCTTCTAACCTAGAAAGTGAATTCAAGATTCTATACGATACTTGCCCACCCAAGTATTGAGAGAGTTCAATTGTTATTTGGGATCACTATAGAAGACTGTAGAGCTGGAGTTGGATTTGCTTCAAGATATTTGCACACGCTTCAAGAGGTAATCCTGAGTTAATTTTCAGCATACCTTGTGTATGATATGTATTTGTGATTGTTGTCTATACTCATGCAAGATGTATGATTCTGGAATGCTTCCGCTGTGTATGCTATTTTCTAACACAATAAAAGTGGATAATGATACGAATTTAAGAATATTGTTTAATACGTACAAGAATTTGGATAAGAGAAAGGTTCACAAATATCTGAATATAATATATGAAAATCTTGAAGAAGCTGAAAGTGAAAGTAAGGTCAGTTTTTATCTAATAGAATGGTTGGTTTGGATTTTGAGGCTTTTCATTTTCGGTTTGTTACGTTAGGCGTTTTAAGTTTTAAGTTTTGGCAAAAATTTGACTTTGGTAAATATTTTTGGTAAACGTTCTCAGATAAGAATTATTTCAGCGCGGTTAGCTCCGGAAGGTCATTTTTGGTCCAATTGGATGATTGGATTGGGTTTTGAGGCTTTCATAATCAGTTTGTCTCGCTAGGCGTTTTTACTTTTAAGGTTTAGCCAAAATTTGACTTTGTTCAATATTTTTGTTAACGTGCTAAGATTAGAATTATGTCAGTGTGATAAGCTTTAGAACGTCATTTTTTATCCAATAGAAAGGTTGGTTCGGGTTTTGAGGCTTTCGTTTTTAGTTTGTGCCGTTAGGTGCTTTAAATCTTATGTTTTGGCCAAAATTTGACTTTGGTCAATATTTTTGGTAAACGTGCTCGAATGAGAACTCCATAAGCACGGTTTGCTTCGATAGATCATTTTTCATCCGGTAGGATAGTTCGATTGGGTTTTGAGGCTTTCATTTTAAGTTTGTGCCGTTAGGCGTTTTAACTTTTATGTTTTGATCAAAATTTGACTTTTGTCAATATTTTTAATAAATGTGCTCAGATTAGAATTATGTTAGTGCGGTAAGATTAGGAAGGTGTATTAGGATGGTTGGTTAGGATTTTGAGGCTTTCATTTTCAGTTTGTACCGTTAGGTGTTTTAACTTTTAACTTTTGGCCAAAATTTTAATTTGGTTATATTTTTGGTAAACATGCTTTGATTAAAATTTTATCAACACTACTAGCTCCAAAAGGTCATTTTCTATCTAATTGGATGGTCGGTTCAGGTTTTGAAGATTTCAGTTTGTGTGTTTAGGCGTTTTAACTTTTAAATTTTGGTAAAAATTTGAATTTGATCAATATCTTTGGTAAATGTGCTAAGATTAGAATTTCGTTAGTGCGGTTAGCTCTCGAAGATTATTTTTCATCTCTTAGGATGGTTGGTTCGGGTTTTTAAGGCTTTCCTTTTCCGTTTGTGCCGTTAAACATTTTAACATTTAAGTTTTGGCCAAAATTTAACATTGGTTAATTTATATAGGAAATGCGTTCGAATGATAATTCTGTCAGCACGCTTGGCTCCGGAAGGTCATTATTTGTCTAATAGGATGATTAGTTCGGAATTTCAGGCTTTCATTTTTAGTTTGTGCCTTTAGGCGTTCTAACTTTTATGTTTTGGCAAAAATTTAAATTTGGTCAATATTTTGGTAAACTTTCTCATATTAGAATTTCGTCAGCACGCTTAATTCTAGAAGGTCATATTTGGTTCAGATTTTGAGGCTTTCATTTTCAGTTTGTGTCGTAAGTCGCTTAAACTTTTTGATTTGGCCATAATAAGAATTGGGTCAATATTTCGGTAAAACGCACTCAAATTAGAATTTCGTATGCACGATTAGCTCAAGAAGTTCATTTTTTTCATTCAGTAGGATGGTTGGTTAGGGTTTTGAGGCTTTCTTTTTCAGTTTGTGCCATTAGACATTTTAACTTTGAAGTTTTGACCAATATTTGACTTTTGTCAATATTTTTATTGAATATGCTTGATGTGAGGCGAAAAATATATATTTTAATCATTATTTGCCTCACATTTATTATCTATATCTGCCCTTTTCGAGCATGAATTTTATGAATTGTGCTAAATACTGTATTTTATTTGTAGAATTAATTTGATAAAAATAAAAAAATTTGAAGCTAAAACGAATTAAGATGAAAGGTTGAAAAAGGAAATCAAGCAGACAACTCAATGGAATAAATTCAATATAATAATACTTTATAAATATGAAGTGCAGCGACAGGAATTCAATTACAATACAGCATTGCTTCCACGTGGCAGCCAATAAACGGCAGCAGCAACCCAACATGGCAATGCATTACAGTTTCACGCGGAATCTAGTTCCGTTTGACTTTTGGTTTCCCAATTTGTTTTGGACTCAATTATTTTATTTAGGGTTTTTTACATCTATAAATAGTCAATGGAAATAATTATTGAGGAGAAAGGGGAGATCAATCAGAGGGCATCAACTAGAAAGTTGTCAATATTTTTTAGGGTTCTTTTCTTATTTTTCTTTTCATAGAGATTTGTGGCTAAACACCCTTGTTCTGGGGCTGTAGCTAAGAATCGAATGTTGAATATTTAAGGTTTATGAATTAATTTTTGGTTGTTATTATAAGTTACTTCTATATTCTTGTTTTTGTATTTTATACCTGCGCACTATAAGATAAATCTATTGTCTAATATTAAAATTGAGAGAGGAGGGATTAGATAGACCACAAAATATAGAGAGTTTGATCGACTCACTAAGTTTAGGTGATTTGTGTTCAAGAATGACGTCCGGACGAACAACTCGCTTGGTTACAAAAAAGGATGAAATATAAATGCTCGCCAGTTAGTCTGTTTATCCCCGCTCAACGATGTAGTTAACCAACTAATTGGAGTAGGCGACTATAGGTGTGTAACCCGACACATACAATTAACTCTGTAAACCAGTAACTTGACAACTAAAATTAGTTCTAAGCCAAGAATATGTTACATGAGATTCATTACATTCTGCAGCCCTGGAATTTTCCAACTATTGTAAGTAATTTTATTATTTTGTTCTTGCATTCTTTTCTTTTGGCACTCTTAAATAAATAATTAAACCAATATAATTTAGTAAAATAGTTAATTGACAAGTCCTTTGGGTTCGATAATCTGGTTCTTTTAAGAGCCACTAAATTACTTGCGCGACCGCGTACGCTTGCGTGTGCAATAGGGAGCAACAAATTTTTGGCGCTGCTGCCGGGGACTTAGAAATTAGCTATTCTTCTAGATTATACTTTTCTTTTTATTTATATATTACTTTTTTTTTTGCTTTTTAATTTTTTTTCAACAATTATTATTTTTCTTTGAATATTTTGGTACTCTTATTGATATGGATGATTGGGATAAATCGTGGTTGGGTGATGAATCTCCTTTATGTCATATATGTGGTCGTCAATATATTCATTGGCATGGTTGCCCTAAATATTATTCCCTTCCCCCAAACCCCTCTTATGATTCTTCTGTTATTTGTGATGATGGTAGGGGCGATGAAGTGGAGAATGCAAAAAACGTTTCACTTATAGAATGTACGAACATGTTTGACAAAGTTAATTCAAAAATCGCTGGACAAATATTTGAATGCACAGAAGGGCACAAAAAATCATGAAATTACTAGATAAGCTTGACGCCATTCAATTAGAAATTACAATCCAAGCTGAATAAGAAGAGATTGAAGCCCAACCAGGAGAAGGTTATGGAGAAACAGAGATAGTGAGCCAATATTGGATACAAGGACAAACTCAACTTCTAAAGCTTGAAGAGTCTATATGTGATGATCTGACATACATGACAACCCAACTGATCGAAGGAAGAGTTGAGCTCACACAACAAATAGATCAATTTGGCTCAGATATACATGACTTAGAGGCTCATTTGAACAAAGATATTGAGGAGTCTGAAGCGCAATTATCAATTGTTGTGGATGATGACCAACTAGTGGAGCAAAAAGAGAAATTCCAACCATTCAACTATACCGTATTCCTTAATATCGATGTTAAGAAAGAGTACAAAAGTGACATTGCTGTAAATAATGTTGCTTTTGAGCTGAGGCAACTTGAATCTCATTCAAAACATTTTTCTATAAAATCTGAACTAATGGATGAGTGTATAGATGAGGTACAAGGCCCCTACATCTTAAAATTTTTTAATCCACGTACATAAAACAACATTCCTCACATAAGGACCAAAAAGTGTAAGATGCGACATATATTATTTGGTTCCTTTATCTTTATACCACCTTCCCTTGAGAGGAGCAGAAAAATAGATGCAAAGTTAGGGGTAAAATTCATAAGTTCAAAGTGGAAAGAAAAGTGGTGAACTTACTTGTGTCGTGCCGCGATGTTAAATTAGGCGCTTATTGGGAGGTAACCCAATTTATAGTTTAACTTCTTATTTATTTATTTTTAGTGTCATTTTTTTGTGTTGTTTTTATAGGTTTTGGAGAAGTTTGAGTATCAAAAATTTGGAGCTAAGGTGCACATTTGAGCATAAGTGTGGGTGACGACCCGTGATGAAAATTAAGAGAACATGCTACTAGCTAGGCCTAAAGGCCTCGGGGAGTTTTTCTAACCCTTGTTTTAAATTTTATTTGATGTTTTTGGGACATAGCATCTATTTAAGTGTGGGGTGGAAGAATAAATTCCTGGTTTTTATTGTTTTATTGAGTCTTTTTTTTTAGGATGGGTTCCTTGGCTTTTGTTTTCGGTTCTTTTCATAAGGATAGTACCTTTGAACCGAGTGTCTTTTACCTTTTTAGGAATAAGTTTTCTTTTAATTTTTTTTGAGAGAAAAGAAAAGACCCTTTTGAGTGGTGTGATACTTGCTATTTAGGCCTAATTTTTGAGTAGTACTTTCTTGTGAATACTTGATTGATAAGGAAATTGCAGACTCTTTGACACCTAAGCTCATGGTTGTGACTTTGTATATAGCTTATTTTATTTTGTAGTTTGTTATGATCCTGTCTCTCTTAGAAGTGGAATTGATCCATCTTGATTAATACTTGTGCCATGTGTGGTGAGAATTTATTTATTCCATGTTTTGCATCCTAGTCTACAACTTGCCCTGCATGTTATAGAAGCGAAATAAAAATTGTTGCTTTGTTTAGGAGATAATAATAGGCTTTCTTTGTTGGTAGCCATATTTATCCCTTAACTATTTTGTTGAATCCCTAGTTTTTGCACCTTGCCTCCTTGAGCAGTATAACATAGATTTATTCTAATTGTATATTCTGAAGAAAAAAAGGGTGGTTGAGTGAAAAGGTAATCAATGATAGCTACAAAGTGCTTAAAAAGTCCTCTTTGAAAGAATGTGACATTTTTAAAAAAATATGCTCAAACACTAGCCCTGGTCCTATCAAAGATATTGTGCACCTCAATTGAGGGTGACTAGTGAAAAACATATATATAAAAAATGATTGAAACATTGTTGAGATAATGAGAATTATTTGTGAAATAACTATTGATGAGAGGGCTGAAAATAAAGAGAAGAAAATAAAGGGTGATGAAGTCAAAAATTGCAAAGTGCTTAAGGAAGTGTAAGTCACTGTTATATAGTTTTCCTACCTGTCCCCTAGCCTACATTACAACCCGTTAAAGTCCTATTTGATTTTATTCAAGCATGCTTAATTAGTGGAGATGTACGTAATGGGAAAGCCTATGGTTCTTTGTGAATACATGTGAATTTTATTTGTGAGTGTGAGAGTTGTTCTTGTTATGAAGTCCTTAATTTATATTCAATCTTTTGAATTGAGTGTGTGGACTATTTCTTCTTTAGAGGGCACTTGTTTCATGATGAATAGGTGATTTTATTAACTTTCTTTGATGAGAGTAGGTGAGCAAGCTTAAATTTGATGAGTTCAAAGTATTTCCTTGAGGTTAGGAGGTTACACGTTTGTTGTTTATTTGGATGTCTTGCATAATGATTGAGAATCGTACTTGATATTTTGAAATTGGTATATGGCCTAGTTGTCAATACTTTTTAGGGTTCTTTTCTTCTTTTTCTTTTCTTAGAGATTAGTGGCTAAACGCCCTTGTTCCAGGATTGTAGCTACAAATCGAATGTTGAATATTTAAGGTTTATGAATTAATTTTTGGTTGTCATTATAAGTTACTTCTATATTCTTGTTTTAGTATTTTATGCTTGCACACCATAAGATAAATCTATTGTCTAATATTAAAATGGAGAGAAGAGCGATTAGATAGACCAGAGAATATAGAGAGCTTGATTGACCCATTAAGTTGAGTTGATTTGTGTTCAGGTGTGATGCCCGGACGAACAACTCGCTTGGTTACGAAACAGGATGAAATATAAATGCTCACTAGTTAGTCTGTTTATCCCCGCTCAACGATGTAGTTAGGTAGCTAATTGGAGTTGGCGACTAGAGGTGTGTAACCCGACTCATACAATTGACCCTGTAAACCAGTAACTTGACAACTAAAATTAGTTCTAAGCCAAGAATATTATACATGAGATTCATTGCATGCTGCAGCCTTGAAATTTTCCAACTATTGTAAGTAATTTTATTAATTTGTTCTTGCATTCTCTTCTTTTGACACTCTTAAATAAATAATTGGACCAGTATAATTTAGTAAAAATAGTTAATTGACATGTCCTTTGGGTTCGATAATCTGGTTCTTTGAAGAGCCACTATATTACTTGTGCAACCATTTACACTTGTGTGTGCAATTGTAAGCAAGAGTGCTCAGATTTGTGTTTTGTCAATATGGTTAGCTCTAGAACGTCATTTTTGTTCTAATAAGATGGTTGGTTCGAGTTTTTAGACATTCATTTTTTATTTTTTTCGTTAGGTTTTTTAACTTTTTATGTTTTTGCCAAAAATTGACTTTGGTCAATATTTTGGATAAACATGCTCGGATGAGAATATTTTTAGCCTGGTTAGCTCAAATAGGTTATTTTTGATATAGTAGGGTGGTTGGCTTAGGTTTTGAGGCTTTTTTTAGTTTGTGCCGCTAGCCGTTTTAACTTTTATGTTTTGACTAAAATTTAAATTTAATTAATACTTTTGGTAAACATGCTTAGATTAGAATTTCGTCCGCACATTTAACTCTATAAGGTTATTTTGGTCTATTAGGATGGTTGGTTCGGGTTTTGAGGCTTTCATTTTCGATTTGTACCGTTAGACATTTTAACTATCAAGTTTTTGGAAAAAAAATTAACTTCTGTCAATATATTCGGTAAACATGCTTAGATGAGAATTTTGTCAGCATAATTAGCTCTGGAAGGTCTTTTTTAGTCTAATAGGATGGTTTGTTCGGGTTTTGAGGCCTTTTTATTTAGTTTGTGTTGTTAGGAGTTTTAACATTTATGTTATGGCCAAAATTTGAACTTAATCAATATTTTTGGTAAACATGATTATATTAGACTTTCGTAAGCAGGACTAGCTCTAGAAGGTCATTTTTGGTCTATTAGGATGGTTACTTCATGTTTTAAGGCTTTCGTTTTTCAGTTTGTACTATTAGGCGTTTTAATTATCAAGTTTTTGCAAAAATTTAACTTTTGTCAATATATTTGGTAACACATGCTTGGATGAGAATTCGTGAACGTAATTAGATCAGATATGTCATTTTTGGTCTAATAGGATGGTTGGTACGGGTTTTGATGCTTTTATATTTAGTTTGTGTTTTTAGGCATTTTAACTTTTTTGTTTTGGCCAAAATAATCAATATTTTTTTAATACATTCTTAGATTAGAATTTCGTCAGCACGGTTAGCTCCAGAAGGTCATTTTTGCTCTATTAGGATGGTTGGTTCGGGTTTTAAGGCTTTCGTTTTGAGTTTGTACCTTTAGGCATTTTAACTATTAAGTTTTGGCCAAAATTTAACTTTTGTTAATTTATTTGGTAAACATGCTTGGATGGGAATTCCATGAGGATAATTAGCTTTGAAAGGTCATTTTTGGTCTGATAGGATGGTTGGTGTGGGTTTTGAGGCTTTTGATTTTATTTTGTGTTGTTAGGAGTTTTAACTTTTATGTTTTGACCGAAATTTGAACTTAATAAATATTTTTGGTAAACTTGCTTAGATTAGAATTTCATCAGTATGGTTAGCTCTAGAAGGTCATTTTTGTTCTACTAGGATGGTTGGTTCGGGTTTTGATGCTTTCACTTTCAATTTGTGTTGTTAGGCCTTTTAACTTTTAAGATTTGGCAAAAATTTGAATTTGGTCGGTATTTTTTGTAAATATGCTAAGATGAGAATTTCGTCAACACGATTAGCTCAAAGTCATTTTTGGCCTAATAGGATGGTTGCTTTGAGTTTTGGTGCTTTTATTTTTAGTTTGTGTTGTTAGGCGTTTTAACTTTTATGTTTTGGCCAAAATATTGAATTTGATCAATGATTTTTTTAAACATGCTTAGATTAGAATTTCGTCAACACGAATAGCTCCAGAAGGTCATTTTTGGTCTATTAGGATGGTTCACTCGGGTTTTGAGGCTTTCATTTTCAGTTTGTACCGTTAAGCACTTTCAGTATTAAGTTTTGGCCAAAATTTAATTTTTGTCAATATATTTGGTAAACATGCTTGGATGAGAATTTCGTCAGCCCGGTTAATTTCGGAAGGTTATTTTTGATCTAGTAGGGTGGTTGGCTTGAATTTTGAGGCTTTTATTTTTAGTTTGTGTGGTTAGTCGTTTTAACTTTTATGTTTTGGTCCAAATTTGAATTTAATCAATATTTTTGATAAAATGCTTAGATTAGAATTTCATCAGCACGGTTAGCTCTCTGAGTTCATTTTTGGTCTATTAGGATGGTTAGTTCGAGTTTTGAGGCTTTCTTTTCAGCTTGTACTGTTAAGCATTTTAACTATTAAGTTTTTGCCAAAATTTTACTTTTGTCAATATATGGTAAACAATCTAGGATGAGAATTACGTCAGCGCTATTAGCTCAAGAAGGTCATTTTTGGTCTATAGGTTCGTTGGTTCGGGTTTTGAGGCTTTTATTTTTAGTTTGTGTTGTTAGGTATTTTAGCTTTTATGTTTTGGCCAATTTTTTTGAATTAATCAATATTCTTGTTAAACATGCTTAGATTATATTACGACCCAAGCCTACACCCCAGACGTAACACGACGTATAAGACTCCAAAGAGCCTCATACATGCCTCATAGCATTCATAACACATAAGAAAATGGTAGGGATTTTAAAAACTTTTATCCATACAATCGAAGTCTTTATTTAAAAACAACAGAAGTCTAACTTTGTGTCACATGACCATCTAATACAACTTTTGAATCAAATATAGGGTCATATCCCTTCAACATAGTCCGAAACGTATGACATAAAACAAACTAGAAATGAACAACTCTTGTCCTCGAACCATGAGGACTGACCATTATCTTTGGAGAGGATCAATCCAAGCTTTGAACACTAGAAATCACCTTAAGATCCGGAACCTACACTTTGTAAAAATGTAGAAGAAATATGGGTTAGCACAAAAATGTACCAAGTATAATAGCCATGCAAAAATCATGCTAAAAAGGACATTTTGGTTGAAAACCATGCTATTGCCATGTTTGAGAAACATCATGAACTATAGTATAAAAGACATAGATACAAGCATAATCATCATGTACGTCATTATAACACATTAGAACCATCACCTAAGGCAACTGTAAGTTAAACTTGTGCAATGTATGAATGACATCCCATAATACCAGTCACACTAAGAAAGCAACTCATAATAACAATCCAAGTTAAACATTCATATTTACATTTAAGCCTTTAAGTCAGCATTCTCATTAGCATCATAATGAGCACCTTCATTTCATTAGACACTAAGACATTACAGAAACACACCATAACCCTCTCAAAGCCTACTCCTGCAATGCATGAATGGCATACCATACTACCACACACTTTTCATAGAACCTCTTCAGTAACCATAGTACATACCTCACATGATGGAAATAAGCCCTAACCAACATAGACCATGTGAGCAAATCATCGAATCCGGTGTCTGTCCCACACCATAAAGGGTTGGTCTACTTTTCTAAGGTAGGACCGATAACATTTTAGCTTAGGTGGATCCACTAGCTAATAACCTATGTGGGCACATAGTTATGGGATAATAAAGGTGTTCATAGAAACCCGACTTAACGTGGGGGGAGCTTCCACCTTACAATATCCGCTCAGTGCTAAGCTTTAAATTCCCATCGAGTAGTTCATTCTCATTAATATTATTATATTTGAGAGGGCTACCACCATTAGGTCTACCGACCTAAAGTACATTCTTACACACATGAAAGGGCCACCACTATTAAGTCTACCGATTCAAGGCACATTATTAGGATAGCTCATTGAATACTCATGAAAAGGCCACTACCATTAGGTCTACCGATTCAAGGTTCATCAATACATTAGTTCATAGACTCATCATGAAAGGGCTACCACCATTAGGTCTACCGGTTCAAGACAAAGACTTAGAATACTTCATTAATTATTTATGAAAGGGCTACCACCATTAGGTCTACCAATTCAAGGTACATTATTAAACACATGAAAGGGCTACCACTATTAGGTCTACCGATTCAATGTTCATTAAGTCAAGATGCATTAGTTACACAAGAAGAGGATGCCCTAATCCTACCAATTCAATGTACGTCAATCAAGACCACTTTCAATTACACAAGAGGAGGATGCCCTAAGCCTACCAATTAAGGGTATATCATTACATGAAGAAACCTTTCACAACATATCATCATTATTCACAAGTGTATAATTGTGAATAACCTTTCAACAATATCACAATTGCATTGTAGTCATGATCACATCACTTTCATTGAAATCACAAAGCATATACATAAGCATCGTGATTATACATCAATCTTCATAACTTGCCCTTCAGGGCCATGAAATTAATTCACCAACAAACCTAGAATTACTACAATTTAGGCATGAATAATGACATAATTCAAGTAACTAAACCATTACAAGAACAATTGCATAGTATTCATCTCACTACAATTCACCCACATCACATAGTCATAAATTAGGGTTATGGGGAAATTACGGATTCATGCGGTATTTAATATTAAATCCACCATAAAACAGCACTTCAATCTTAATATATGATAATTAAACCATTGAAAACGTTTAGATAAAAATCCCATGACCTAGAATGAAAACCCTTAGATTTGGAGAATTTCCAACATTGAAATTGAAGGTTTAAGGACATCATGGATGAAAAGTTAACCATGAATCAAAACTACCATACCTTAATTGAAGATTCCTCACGAAATTGAATTGTAAAGTTGAGTTCTTGAGCCCTAGACCTTGACCTCTTCTTCTTCTTCTTCAATGGAGGTTTTAGAGAGAAAATTATTTGTAGAGGAGTTGGTTACTATTTTGAGTTTGGGAATTATGAATTGTAAAGTGGTGGTTAATGACTTTAAAGTACTTATATATGTCTAAATAAACAATATAAATTGACCACATTAATTAACTAACTAATTTGGAATTTCCTAAAACACCCTTCACTTGGACGAGACTTGGCAACCTTCAGGTGTGACCCACAATTTGGTGACCTACGGACCGTAGGTGTACCTACTGGCCGTCCTGTAGGTCAGGGGGTCAGGAAATGTACAATTGGGGGAAGGTCCATACTTGACACACGATCCCCACCTACGGGGTGTGGGTCCACCCACGGATCGTGGTTGCCCTTTCGTGGGTAGGCTACCTTTTCACAGATTTTGGGTTCTTTCGGGTTAGGCTTTAGGGTCACCCTCAAGGACCCTTGGTTGGTCCTTGGGGGGTAGTACTATGATGTTTAACCCCTAAGCCCTTCAACCTAAGTTCGGGAAACCATTTTACACTTCTAAAACTTACATCAAACTCAAAAATTCTCACATAAGGCTTTAGTTTCACTTACTAGTTTTCGAGTCATAACATTATCTCTCCCTTGGGAACATTCATCCTCGAATGACACTTCTAAACACTTCCCGGAATAAAAAACTCAAGACTAGCAGCCCCATCATGTATGAAACATCATAACAATGCACAAAACAAGGAGGAAACATCAACTCCATCTCAAACATACTCAATGAAACACAAGGAAGTAGGAACTACATCTACAAACTCATTATGCATGAAAACTTCAACATTTCTCATATCATTGGAGGAATTACCTTCTCCAACTCAAAGCATGCTCATCATAACATCATTAAGTAAATTATGCAATTACTCTCAAAAGCACATTTAAGCATGTTCAATAATTCATCTCATGAAGCATATTGACAACTCATACTAAATGCACATCAGCATGAGGAATAAAAATCATGAAAACTCATTTTCTCATTAAACATGAATTCATCAAGAAAATGCATAACATAAGGAGACCATGGAAACACATAATCACACATGACTCCAAAACATGAAACAAGCCACAAGGAACTCTTTGTCTTAAGCTTGAATAGGAATAGAAGAAAGAGATAAGGATATTGGAACTCTCAACAACCTTGCCTTCTAAATATACCATCTCCCCCTTGGGAGTAAATCCATACTAAGGCTAACATCAAAATAACACAGGGACCTTAATAAAACATTCACAACCATGAGGAACTATCAACATACCGATGCCTTCATCCGCAAGGGCTCATTTGTCCTCTCTAGACCGGAGTGCTTAGAAATGACCATAATTTGGAGGAATAGGAACCGTACCATTTAGAGAAGCTTGTTTGGCCTCCCTTTCTTTGGCCGTGAGTGTAGGGAAATCTTTCACTTGATGATCACTCTTACCACAACCATAACACCCATTTGTACCGGCTAGGCAGTTCCCATGATGCTTCTTTCCATAATTGGTGCCAGTAGGTTTTGGAAATGGAGGTCCACTACCTTTATCTTGGTTAACCCTAGGAGTGCTTGAAGAATCTTGGTTGGCAGATCTCTTTTTGAACCTTTGTTGACCTTTCTCATCAGACCTAGATCTCTTCATCTCCCCATTCTTTTTCTTAAGTTTGGACTCCTCAATTTGTTGAGCATACAACATAACCCTAGAGATATTTATGTCATCATGAAGAATTGTCGTACGACATTCTTCCTCAACTAGGTCAGACACACCCGTCACAAATATACTCATCTCATCCCTCATATTCGACACCAAAGATGGAGCATACTTAGACAATAGGGTAAATTTCAAGGAATAATCTTACACACTCATGCTACCTTACCTAAGGTTGATAAATTCTTCCACCTTAACTTCCCTCTTCTCACAGGGAAAGAACCTATCAACGAATGCTTTCTTGAACACGTCCTAATCAATAAGACCCGCTCCTACCGGCCTATTATTCTTCCATTGAGTAAACCAAACTTGTGCTACATCTTTCAAATGGTAAGCGGCTAGCTCCGCTTTTCTACCAAAGCCACCCACATAGCATCAACTACCTTATACACCTCATCCATAAATTCTTGGGGATCCTCTACCACCTTGGAACCAAGAAACACCGGGAGGTTCATCCTAATAAAATCCCTCAACCTAGAAGCGGTGGTGCTCACATTAGGGTTCACATGAGTCTCAACACCCGTATTGGCTTTGGCCATCATAGCTTGGGCTTGAGTAGTTACGGCTTGAGCCATCATTAGAAGAGCCGACCTAACTTCCTCATTTGACATAGCCAGAGGATCAACCAGAGCTTGATTGCCTCGAGGAGTTTGATTACCTTGAGGAACTCATTGATTCACATTCTCCTCTTCCACCCTTCTAGCATTTGCCCTTCATGTATTCATTTTGTGAAGACACAAGAGAAGGGTTAGGAAAGGGACTATTATAGAGAAATTCTATGGCACGACTTAAAGAGTAATGAAAGAAGTGTAGTTTGCTAACATCTTATAGCTTATCATTCATAAATGTGGCGCGCTTCACACTCATGAAAAAGTCTCTACTAGAGGTGGCTTATGAGACATCAATCTTAAAAACCATCCCAACATCTTGTGCTCTGATACCATGTTTGTTACAACCCGGACTTTACATAGTGTACAAGACTCTGAAGGGCCTCATACAAGCCTCATAGCATTCATAACATAAGACATAAGAAAATGGTATGGAATTTAAAAACTTTTATCCATATAATCAAAGTCTTTATTTAAAAACAACGGAAGTCTAACTTTGTCTCACATGGCCATCTAATACAACTTTTGAATCAAAGATAGGGTCATAACCCTTCAACATAGTCTGAAACGTAAAATGGCATAAAAGAAAATAGAAATGAATTAACTCTCGTCCTCGAACCATGAGGACTCACTACTAGCTTTGGAAGCAATCAATCCAAGCTTTGAACACTAGAAGTCACCATAAGATCCAAAACCTTCACTTTGTAAAAATGTAGAAGAAATATGGGTTCGCACAAAAATGTACTAAGTATGATAGCCATGCAAAAATCATGCTAAGAAGGACATTTTGGTTGAAAACCATGCTATATGCCAAGTTTGAGAAACATCATGAACTATAGTGTAAAAGGCATAGATACAAGCATAATCATCATGTAAGTCATTATAACACATTAGAACCGTCATCTAAGGCAACCCTAAGTTATACTTGTGCAATGTATGAATGGCATCCCGTAATACCACTTACACTAAGTACCCCTTTGAGGCCACTATAGACAAGGAACATTCATATACAAAAAGTCGTGACAAGGAAAGCAACTCATAATAACAATCCAAGTTAAAGGTTCATCTTTAAATTTAAGCCTTTAAGTCAACATTCTCATTAGCATCATTATGAGCAACTTCATTTCATTAGACATTTAGACATTAGGGAAACACACCATATCCCTCTCAAAGCATACTCTTGCAATGCATGAATGACATCCCATACTACCACCTACACTGCATAGAACCTCTTGAGTAATTATAGAACATAACTCACACGATGGGAATAAACCCTAATAGACATAGACCATGTAAGCAAATCATGAAATCCGGTGTCTGTCCCACACCGTAAAGGGTTGGTCTAGTTTCCTAAGGTAGGATCGGTAACATTAGATGCACTGGCTAATAACCAATGTGGGCACATAGTTATGGGAAAAGAAAGGTGTTCATATAAACCCAGCCTAAGTGAGTCGACATGAGGTTCAGCCCGAAAGGGTGAGTCCTAGTCCCATATCCGAACACTCAGCTCGAGAGAGTGAGTGGGGTTAAGCGTAGGCTAGTCTTCAAGCGGCAAATGGGTGTCCGAGAGGAATGCATTTGAAACGGGGTAAGTTGCCCGAGAGGAAACTTATTTCCATTTAAAGCTTGGCCTAGTCAATATTATTTTGCAAATTTCCTATCGAAAGCATGTACCCAACAATTTATCTCAACTTATGCTGCAGTCACATCCCAAGAACCTTTCCCTATACTTGATTTTCTTGTTTATTTTGCTGTTTGAGTACTTGTTACAAAGCCCCCTTTGATATTTGACACTTTTGTGTCGCCCCTTTTAATTTACAATGTCTTTTATCATAAATCTCTTTAGTTACGACTAGATAGAATGTAAATTCTATTTTTCTATTAATTCTCAAAACCTCTCCCTTGGGAAACGACCCCAACTGTTGGTTGGGTTACTATATTATCGACGATCGTATACACTCATACCGTAGGATAGTGTCGTTGGTCACGATAAGCATCAAAATGGTACCGCTGTCAGGGAGTGGTGTTATTTGAGATTTTTAGTCTAATAGACTTGTTGTTCTTGTTAGTAGTAGCTTACTCACCTAATTTTTAGTTTTGTTTAGTTGTTTGCGTGTTGAGGCAAGACAATGAGTATACATGATGGAGAAGGTGGACCAATGGAGCACCTTCCAGCAGAGGTGATAAGGCTCAGGGATCACATCCTAAACTTCAAGCATCTTGAAGAAGAACCCTTTCATGAGTCGTGGCTGCGGTTTAAAACACTATTGATGCAATGCCCAACTCATGAAATACCCGATTTAGTTCTACTGGAATGCTTCTACAGGGGTTTGAGTCCCGAAAACAGAAAAATAATAAACCAACTCATGCCAAGTGGAGGTGAGAAATACCCCTATGAAACCGCCGCCAAATTCCTTGACCTTGCAGCTAAAACCAACAAGGATGGAGAGAAGGACTAGCAATTGACCATTTTGTTGGGTTAAATGAATAGCTTGACCAAAAAGGTTGAAGAACTGGAAGTGCTGTCAAAAGGAAAGAGCAGGTACCCATCATCTACGAAGCAGGGAAGATGCATGGACATTGAAAACAGACGTATCAACGATACGTTATTAACCATCCTCCAAAACCTGAATGAGCAAGACAAAGTACTAGAGGAAATTAGAGAAAATGTCAAAACGCCGAATCAGATGAGTGGCTCTCATTCTAGGTCTATTCAGCAAATCGAAACTCTCTTGAATCTTGCAATACCTCAGCTTCATCCGTATGAGCAAGCGGGATCACCTAGTTACACTAGGTGTAACACCAAAAATGCAGTTTGAGCATTGACTTGCGTCATGCCACGACATTAACTAAGGCACTGTTTGGGACGCAACCCAAAACCAATTACCTTTTTTTTAAATCTTCTTGATAAAATAATAGTGTTTTGTTTGAACAGGTTGAAGCTAGGGAAGAGCTTGAAAAGATGTATGAAAGTGAGCAAAAGGTTTAGTTGGCGGGTCGCCGACAAGTTCGGCGAACTAAAATTCTTCTGCGGTCTGACTGAAGGCATCCTCAGATGGGCTTCTGTAAAGCTCAGCGGTCTAGAAAAATTACTGGCGCATCGCCAACCATGTTGGCGATCTCGACAGAGACTGCCGTTGGGATCCCTACATAAACCAAAGGTCCTGCTAACTTCTACGAAGAAATTAGACATTCGGCATGTCGTCGAATGACTAGGAAAACTTGACTCACATCGTTGAACGAGAGGGAACTGGACGGTTTTTCTAGGCCATAGGTTTAAAAGTCCTATTTCACTCACTTTCTCTCATTTCTTCATCCGACCAAACTCACACCTACACCCTAGTTTCATATTGCACTTCTAGAATATTGTGGTTCATTGATTTGTGCATGGATTTGGTTTGCATTGTTGCCTGGCACTTCGTTAGCATCTATTCAGCATCTAGGGTTGGTAGTCTGAACCTCATGTTTAAAAATATTATAATTCTACTCATTTGCATAATGATGAAAGTGTTAAACCTCTGCTGAATATCTGAGTTACTGGAATTACATGTATTTTCTATCATAATGTGGCACCTAGTGCATTATTCGAGAAGTTCCCACTTAGCTATACTTTGAGTTGAATTGTTACTGATGGGAATGGGAGTTTCTATCTGTCTTCATTGAAATTGAGTTATGTGCGCATAAGCTATATTGTCTGGGGTTGCTAGGTGAGAGTCAAAATGCTGGATTGATAATGGACACATTGAGCTGATAGGCGAGGTGACCGAATGCCACCGAACTGCTTAGCGGTTCACCCACCAGCTCCATTTTGCTCTCAACTGCACGTTTTATGTACTGATTGACCTGTGATTCTCGTTAGTCAGCTTGGTTCGCACAATACACTCGGCGACACGCCGAGAGAGCATTTTTTCGCCTTTAGCATGCGTCCTTGTATCATTTGTACATCAGTTTAAATGATTAGCCTGAGAAATTCCACACCTAGAAACACCATTTTTGCTCCTATGTGAATCTATATTTAACTTAGCCTTGAAGTTTTTGCAGAAATGGCCAAATCAAAAATCACAGGGAGATATGATCCACCAAGGCACATAAGAGCACGAGAATTTAGAAAAGATGAAAAGAGAGCAGAGCTAGCCAGACAAAGGAAGTACACCAAGGAGGCTAGGGAAAAGAGACAAATTCCTTTTGACCTTAATGTGCGCCTAGGTGATCGAAGTTTAGTTAATGAAATACATGCCTTCAGAGCAGCTCAGGAAATAGATCAGATGATTGCAGCAAATCTTGCTGCAGAGGCTAAGGCAAAGGCAAACAGTGGACACCAAAATGACAATGCTCCAGGGACCATTATTTTACTTCAGAAAGATACATCGGGCATTCATGCCCCAGCAAACAGAGAGACTGCATAGACAGGACCCTTCCTTACCTCTCTCGCGTTGTCTTTTCCTATCTTACTTGTTGGTATATTTTTGATTACTTGCATTTGAGGACAAGCGCTCTTTCATTGGGTGGGGTGAGGCTCACCTTTTTGTTTTTGTGAATATTTTGTTTTTTTACACATGAAATTGGGTTGTTTGTTTTACTTTAATTTGTGTTTTAATTATTGTGTTTTTGTAGATGGTTGAGCTTATGGCTCCTGTTGTTTTACTTGAAATATAAGTTTGATCCTTTCGAAAAAATTTTGCCACCTCTTGTGTTGAAAGTGGTTGTTCTTTTGCAAAAAATTGAATCTCGGTTTCAATCAATATCGATGACTTGAATATTGCTCCCAATTGAACAAACAAGAATGCACGGCTACAATGAGGCCAAATGAAGTTACATAAACAATATGTGCACTCTTTGCATCTCGTTGTGACTAGTCATTTATCAAATTGATTTTCTTATGAAGACCATTGCACACTAGCGAACATGTCTAGTCATGTTTGATTGAAGTACCGATGCCTTGTGTGATTAGCTTACTTTGAACCATGCATGAATAAACCTAGAATTTTCCCCGTTAGTCTGATTGATTTAGAAAGGTGTACTCTTGAGATGATTTTAGGCGACTTTTGAAGAGTGTGAACCAATTTAACATATACCTCTTTTTGTGGCCTACCCATGAGCGTGTGAAACTCTTTTGAATACCCTTTGAGCCTTACCCTTCTTTGGAAGAACCTTGATCAACCCTAGACCTTACTTGAACCACTACCTAAAATCCTCTTGAGTTGTGGTTTAGCGAATAGCCAACTTAGGCCAAATGCCTAAGTTGGGGGTGTGGAAAAAGAGAAAATGAGAAGTCAAGAAGAGCAAGAAAAGTTCCCCTTAACCCATGGTATATCATAAAAATGGAACCCCTTCAATTCAAAAAAAAGAAAAAGGAATAAAGTACGAAGGGAATCGGGTTTCAAGCAATCCATGGAGGAGAATAAAACAAAAAAGGGTGACTTAGAAGCACTAGAAAAAGAATTGATAAAGGAAAAGAAGGGAATACCTTAAGAATGCCACAACTCATAAGGAAAAAGTCATTGTGCCTAAATGACCTTACCTTAGCACTCAGCCCCATTACAACCCTTAGAAAGACCTTTCTGATCTTGAGTAAGCCGAATCGAAAATCAATTGGAAAATAAGGGCAAACCTATGGGTGAAAACATGCATTGTGTTCCTCTTTTTGAGTGTGAGCATTGTATTTGGTTCCTGATCTTAAATTGACTCATATCTGTGTGTGAATATGGAATCATTCTTTACGTGAGGGCATTTGGATACTTTTGTTGAGCTTGAATTTGCACAAGTAGCAAGTATTGCGAGCATGAGAACCTTTGGTAATGGTGTGTCACAATTTGAATCTTTGAGTACACAATTGATCCTTGCATAAGTAAATTGAGCCTTGTTGTGTGCATTCATTATTTAGTCTTGTGTAGCACTGTTTGAGGCACCCTATTTGAACTGTTGAACTTCAGTTTGTTGGTGGACAAGCTAAAGTTTAAGTTGGGGGTGTTGATGAGTTCATAAATCGGACTAATTTAGGGCTTTATTTGAATAGAAATAGTGTCCTTGAATGCTAGTTTTATCTCAATACCTGATTAAAATGCTGAAATTTCAGGTATTTGAAGTTTTAGTGGAAGCATAGACACTTAGGCGCAAAACAGAGCAAATAGGGCTAAAAAGAACAAGAAATGGAATCCAGTGGATCACCGAGTTCAACTTGGCGAGTCGCCAAAATGACATGAAACGCCCTTCGTGCCAGTACGCAAAGCCTTGAAAGAAGTGGATCAAAAGGCGAGGAAAAGAGAAGTCGGTGAGTCACCGATCAGTTCCGCGAAGCAGTACTGTACCGTCCAATGATCCAAAATGCGAGGATGCTAAAGGCAAGACACTAAAGGGGATGAGCTGACCAAAAGGCGAAATGCCGAGTTCATCGGCGATCTCGACTAATGTCGCCGACCAATCCTTCGCAGCAAAATCTGTGAAAACTATAAATACTGGTTAGAATTGTAGTCTTAGTGTGGAACAATCATTATTATTATTTTCACTTTAGCACATACTTTAGCTGATATTTTTCTCCTAAGTTTGGAGAGGGTTTTATGGAGACTTGAAGAAAGGAGTTATTCTTCCCCAAGTTAGAAGTGGGTCTTCTTTATTCATTTTCCCTTGCTTAATTTAAGGTTTAATTTCTTATACCTAGTTCATTTCATTATCATGTTAGGTATAATTTCTTATTTCTTGATGAGTGGCTAAAAACCCCATGTTTGGGGTGTGATTTAGCAAATATGGGTTGATATTCTTGTTAGGTCTTGCTTGCTGATAGGTTAGATGTATTTTAATGGTGATTTCACCTAGTGGTTGTGGTTTAATCTAAAGGGTTTGTAGTTACAAATACAAAGCCACGCATGTGTTTTTTCAGCTTGCCCGAGAGGGAGGTCGCGAAACCAAAACTACTAGACTGATGTACTATGGAGTGGGTCGACATGAGGTTCAGCCCGAGAGGGTTAGCCCTAGTCCCATATCCTAACACTCAACTTGAGAGAGTGAGTGGGGTAATGCATAGG
Organism: Solanum tacnaense; assembly: GCA_029582525.1. Classification (NCBI taxonomy): domain Eukaryota; kingdom Viridiplantae; phylum Streptophyta; class Magnoliopsida; order Solanales; family Solanaceae; genus Solanum; species Solanum tacnaense. The sequence goes on from JAJOOD010002650.1 coordinate 21,027, forward strand.
CTGGTCTTCATGCGGCAAATGGGTGTCCGAGAGGAACGTATTTGAAACGGGGTAGGTTGCCCGAGAGGGAACTTATTTCCATTTAAAGCTTAGCCTAGTCACTATTATTTTGTAAATTTCCTATCGAAAGCATGTACCCAATAATTTATCTCAACTTATATTGCGGTCACATCCCAGGAACCTTTGCCCATACTTAATTTTCTTGTTTATTTTGCTGTTTCAGTACATGTTACAAAGCCTCCTTTGATATTTGACACTTTTGTGTCGCCCCCTTTAATTTACAATGTCTTTTATCGCAAATGTCTTTAGCTACGACTAGTTAGAATGTAAATTCTATTTTTCTATCAGTTCTCAAAACTGCTCCTTTGGGACACGACCCCAACCCTTGGTTGGGTTACTATATTATCGACGATCGTAGACACTCGTATCGTAGGATAGTGTCATTGGTCACGATAAGCATCAGTTACTCGTAGTGGGAAGGTCGCGGTAAGTGATATGAAGGGTAACAATGAAGCACAAGCTCATCAAGAAGACAAATGTATTGAGGAAGAAGAGATATTCATCCAACAAATTGTGGCCAAAGAGTTACAAAAAGATGGAGGAAAAAGCACCCCAATCCCAAAATTGGTGCAACCTCTCCCCAAAATACCTCCTTCCTTTACCCAACGTCTCTATAAGAAAAATGAGGTTGAAACATTCAAGAAGTTCTTATCGGTGTTCAATACATTATCAGTTAATCTCCCTCTAGTGGAGTAATTGTTGGAGATGCTGGGTTATGCTAAGTTTATGAAAGAGTTAGTCAGAAAGAAAAGATTCTTGGACTTCGAAACAATTGAACTCTCTCATAGTTGTAGTGCAATTATGACTTATGAGATGATTAAAAAGAAAGAAGATCCCGGAGCATTCACCATTCCTTGCACTATCGGTATGCTTCAATTTTCCAAGGCCCTATGTGATTTGGGAGCAAGTATAAATCTAATGCCATATACAATCTATAAACAACTTGGGTTGGGTGAACCAAAATCCACAACAATGAGGCTTTTAATGGCAGACCGATCGATCAAGCACCCCATGGGGATACTCTATGATATCTTGGTAAAGGTTGACCGATTAATCTTTTCGACGGATTTTGTCATTCTTGAATGCGAGATTGATGCTAAAATTCCCATTATTTTGGGAAGACCATTCTTAGAAATCGGGAGAGCATTGGTGGATGTTGAAAGTTGAGAATTGAAGTTTCGGGTGAATGAATATGAAGTCACCTTTAATGTATGTAAATCAATGATATTCATGTGGTTTCGACCATTGATGTAATTGATGAAGTAGTGGCTAGTGTGAGCCATTTAATGTGTATGAGTGAACCACTTGAGGCTGTGCTTGCAAACTATGATGAGTCTGAAGCCCAAGGTTGGGATGAGGTAGTAGCTTCCCTTTGGGTTTGAGGGAATATTCAAAGACTACAGTAAAGTTGGATATTGATCTGAAAAATCTAGAAAGACCTCCCGTGAAGCCATCAACGGACGAACCACCTAAGCTTGAATTGAAAGTACGCCCTTCCTATCTTTGATATGCATTCTTAGGGGCGAATAACACCTTACCCGTAATCATTGCAGCTGATTTACTTGAATGGCAAGTGAAGTTGCTTCTTGAAGTGTTGAGAAGATACCTCAAAGCTATTGGATGGACTATCGCTGACTATGTGGGCGTTCCACTCGGCATTTGCACTCACAAAATTCAACTTGATAGCGAATGTAAACAGAGTGTTGATAATCCAAAGAGATTGAACCCACCGATTCAAGAGATGGTAAAATGGAGATAATAAAGTGGTTGGATGCAGGTATGGTCTACCCTATTGCGGATAGCAAGTGGGTGAGTCCGGTACAATGTGTACCAAAAAAGGGAGGCATCACGGTAGTCCTAAATGAAAAGAGGGAGCTTGTGTCTATGAGACCGGTAATCGGATGGCGAGTATGCATATATTACTGGAAATTAAACTCGTGGACCAAAAGAAATCACTTTCCCATGCCTTTTATGGATCAAATGTTGGATCAACTTTCAGAAAGAGGATGGTATTGCTTTTTAGATGGGTACTTCGGATATAAAGAAATCTCAATTCCTTTGGAAGACCAAGAGAAGACCACTTTCACTCGTTCATATAGAACTATTGCTTTAAAAAGGATGTCGTTCGGGTTGTGTAACGCTCCAGCAACGTTTCAATATTGCTTGCTATCTATTGTTGCTGATATGGTAAATGATTCGATTGAAGTCTTTATGGATGACTTCTCAGTTGTGGGTGATACTTTCGAAGCATGTTTGGCACACTTGGGGCAGGTCCTTCATAGATGCGTGGAGACAAATTTTGTCTTAAATTGGGTGAAATGCCACTTCATGGTTAGGGAAGGCATAGTTCTTCGTCATAAAGTTTCACAAAAAGGGCTAGAAGTTGATAAAGCAAAGATCGAAGTAATTGAGAAGCTACCAGCACCAATCTTGATGGAGGGTACTTGGATTTTATTGGGGCATGTTGGCTTTTATCGGAGGTTCATCAAAGACTTCTCAAAAATTGCACACCCTTTGTGTAAACTTTTGGAGAAGGAAATAAAATTCAATTTTGATAATGCATGTATTGTAGCCTTTAACTATTTGAGAGAGAAGCCGATCTCCACCCCGATTATCATTAGACCCGATTGTTCAGCACCATTCGAAGTAATGTGTGAGGCAAATGGTACGACATTAGGTGTCGTATTGGGGCAAAAATGCAACAAGCTATTCCACCCCATTTACTACGCAAACAAGATTTTAAATGGTGCTCAACGTAACTATACGGTTACGTAGCAAGAATTACCTGCAGTGATATATGCATTTGAGAAATTTCGGGCATACTTGCTAGGCACCAAAGTGGTTGTTCATACAAATCACATTGATCTGCGTTATTTGATGGCAAAGAAAGATGCCAAGCCAAGATTGATAAGGTGGGTGCTATTGTTCCAAGAATTTGATTTGAAGTCAAGGTCAGAAGAGGTTGAGAAAATTAGGTGGTTGACCATATATCAATATTGGAAGGCAAGAAGAATGACGAGTTGGAGGTAGATATAAATGATGCCTTTCACGATGAACAGGTATTCACGGTAACTCTATGACGAACTCCTTGGTATGTTCATTTTGCTAATTATGAAGTATGTGGATTGATACTTGAAGAGCTGAACTTCTATCAAGAAAGAAGGTTCTTTTCCGGTGTCAGTAAATACTTTTGGGATGAACCGTACTTAATCAAAGTGTGTGCACATCATATCATTAGGAGATGTGTACCCGAAGAGGAATTCAATGATATTCTCCATGCTTGTCATGCTTCACCTATTGGTGGTCATCATAATGGAGTGCATAGAGCCGCTAAACTTCTTCATAGTGGTTACTACTAGCCATCTCTTTACAAAGATGCTCATGATTTGTTAATAAATGCATTCAATGTCGAAAACAAGGTGGAGTGTCCAGAAAGCATGAGCTACCTCTCAAACCTATTCTGGAAGTTGAGTTATTTGATGTTTGGGGTATAGATTTCATGGGTCCATTTGTGAGTTCGTTTAGTAATAAATACATTTTGGTGGCAATAGATTATGTTTCTAAATGGGTCGAAACTGTAGCACTACCAAACAATAAAGGGAAAAGTGTTGTTCAGTTCTTAAAATGCTACATCTTTGCTAGGTTGGGCACCCCTCAGGCTATTATTAGCGATGGTGGATCCCATTTTCGCAACAGGCTTTTTGCATATGCGTTGAGAAAATATGGGGTGCGAAATAAAGTAGCAATACCATATCATCCTAAAATGAGTGGCCAAGTGGAAGTTTCAAATCGGGAGATGAAGAGTATCTTGGCTAAGACTGTAAATGCAAATAAGACTGATTGGTCTCGCAAGCTGGATGATGATCTATGAGCTTATCGCACTACCTATAAGACACCAATTGGTATGTCTCCATATCAGCTAGTTTTTTGGGAAATCCTGCCATTTACCAGTTGAACTCGAACACAAAGCATTATGGGCATTAAAGCCTCTGAATCTTGACTGGGCCAAGACTTCAAGAGGAAGAGCAGATCAACTAAATGAGTTGGATAAATTCAGGTTTAGGGCACATGAAAATTCAGCCCTCTACAAAGAGAAAACGAAGAAGTGGAATGATTCTAAAATCCTTAGGAGGGAGTTTTCGGTAATCCATTTGAAAGTGAATAATGGGGTGAATTATGAGCATGATCAAAATGTGAAGAAAGTGATGTTCAGACCACATTTCATGAGGGTAGTAACCATTGAGCCAAAATGACCATACATTTACACTCAACCCAGTTACAAGCCTTGAAAATACCTTTGTGATCTTGAGTGAGATGAAACGAATGTTGATTGGAAAATAAGGGCAAACCTATGGTTAAAGTCATGCATGTGTTCATCTTTTTGAGTGTGAGAGTTGTATATGATTCTGAAACTATAAATTGCTGAAGAACTTTGTGTGAGGAGGGAATCATCTTTATTGTGAGGGCTTCGAGTACCTTTGTTGAGCTTGAGCTTACATTTGAAGAAAGTATTGTGAACTTGAGAATCTTTGATAATGGTGAGTAACAATTTGAATCTTTGAGTGCACAATTGATCATTGCATGAGTAAGTTAAGTCTTGTTATGTGTATTCATGCCGAGTATTATGCAGGACTATGTGAGACATCCTTTTTGAACTGTTGATCTTGAGTTTTACTTGAGGCCAAGAAAAAGTTTAAGTTGGGGGTGTTGATGAGTCTGAGATTTGGACTCATTTAGGGCTTTGTTGAGATAGATTTAGTGTCCTCGAATGCTTAATTTGTGCCATAAACTGATGTTGAATCCTTGATTTCCAGGTATATGGGTTGAGAAACAAAACAAGGACACTAATAGGCAAAAAGGAGCAACACATGACAGAAAAAAGGAGAAAAGCAAGCCTAAAGATCACCAAAAGAACTCGGCGAGTCACCGAGTCTCCCCTAGACCACCTTATTTTACATAACACTAAGCCTAAAATTGGAAAAGCTGAGGAGAACTGCATTCCTCATCGGTGAATCGCCAACTACATTGGTGACAGAAGATTGTACCGCCGAATGTTCTGATCAACATCAAGATGAAATTTAATTGGCATGCTAAAAGACTAAAAGGTGCATCGCGAAAGTGATCGGTGATCCTGATCTAGATCGCCTAAAGTTATAGTGTCTGAATGAGGAAAATGTGAAGAAGAAAAAGGGTGATGGACAGGAATGATCATGCATTGCCGACTGGTTAATGAAGCCCTACTTTCCTCGCCGATCAACCCCAAGAGGGCTTATCTCAGATCTATATAAATTGACTTTTTGGAAGAGAGAGAAGGCATTCAGTTATTGTGGAACAAAATAGAGAGAACAAAAACATTATTCTTGTCGATTTTAGGGAATTTTGGCAAGAGATTTCAATTGGTTATTATAATAGAAAATATATTATTCATCTTAAAACTTCGATTTTCAATACCCAGCTATAGAGCATGTATTAGGTACTGAATTTCTTTCTATTATGATGATTAGCTAAAACCCTAATCTTGGGGGTTTGACAATGTGATTAATTGCTGAATTTGACTTGATGGGTGTTAGTTATTACCAAAGTTAGTGCTAATCCTAAGTGGTTCGGACTTATCGATGTGGTTTAACTACTCTATTGCATGATTATTTCAATATAATTTAGTGTTTTATGCTTGCTTGAGAAAGAGGTGTAAAGCTAAAGTGATAAGTTGGCACTCTTAGTTAGTGGGACATGATGGATTTATCGAGAGAGAGTGAATCCTAAGACTCATGATATGTATTAAGCTCGAGAGAGTGGATATGGTGAGGATGTGGACTAGTCTTTATGTTTAAAGCATTGAGGTTTGAGAGAACTCATTTGAAACGAGGTAATTGATCGAGAGAAAAGTACCTCACCTGAAGTTCATCCTACCGATGAAGAGTTAGCACTTTTGGTTATCAATTTGCACCCATTGAGTTAGATTTAGCAATTAGTTGGTCAATCCCCCAAGTACCTTTCTCCAATTTGGTTGTTTCTAGTTACTTGTTGAGGTTGCTTCTTATCTAAAAACCCTCACCCTGACATTGCTATCGTCCTTCAAATTTCATAAATAGTTTCCAAATTCTCTAGCCCTTTAGCTACAAAAATCACTGTTGTAACCTCATATTTGAATTCAAAATATAACTACTCTCTTTGGGATCGACCCCAACTCTTCTATTGGGTTTATACTGCTTAACGATCGTCTACACCTAGTATTGGATGAGGTGTAGTTGATAAGTTAATCATTAACACTTATGTTTATGTTGTTTTTGCTAGCCATCATATTAAGTACTTGATTGTACTAACACATACTCTTGCCTACATTCTTATCAAATCTAGGTTCCAACGTTCCTGAGTCGCACACTTGTGGCTAGGTTTCTAAAAGATTGTGAAGTGAAGCTTCGGTGTTTCCTCATTGCATTCTAGGATGGGATAACCCTATCTCTTTTATGTGTTTCTTTTATCTTGAGACTATTGTATGGGCTGCGTCCCAAGATTTCCATGTTCTTATGTTTAGATGGTTTGAGACAATATCATATTAGACTTCTGCTTGGTTTTATAAAAGACTTTGATTGTATTGAAAAGTTTTAAAATCCTGCACCTTTTCTATTACTTTATGTTATGATACGCCTTGTTACATCTAGGGGGTTCCCCTGGGTCGTGACAAACTTGTTAATTAGAGCACAAGGTTTAGAATGGTTCTAGGATGTCTCAAACCACATCTAGTAGAGTCTTGTTCATAAATGTGAAGCGCACCACATTTATAAATAACATGCTATTAGATGTATAGGAAATTCCACTTCTTCACTTCTTCAAGTCGTATCATGGAGTTTTACTCTATAAGTGTTTCTCCTAATCTGTGCCTGATGGTTTTAAGGAAATTACTACTAGAAGGGCTAATGATAGAAGGTTGGGGGAAGGCAAATATGAGCAAGAGGTTCCTCCTCAAGCTCCTCCCCAAGCTTCGATTGACCCATTAAATGAGAATGTGACTAATGGGGAGTTTTGGTCGGCATTCCATGTTTTGGCTTACGCCGTGACGGCACAAGCTAAGAGAGAGGTGGTAGCCCCTGTGAACGTAAGTGTGTGTACGACGACGACAAGAATTAGGGATTTCACAAAAATGAACCCTCCCGAATTTTATGGTTCCAAATTTGAGGAAGACCCTCAAGTGTTTATAAATGAAGTTTATAAGGTACTTTCTATCATGGATATGACTTCAGTAGAAAAGGCAGAACTAGCCACTTAGAAACTCAAAGGGGTTACTCACATTTGATTTAATCAGTGGAAAGAGCCAAGGCCGGTGGAAGTGGGTCCCGTATAATGGCAAAGGTTCAGAAGTGATGTTTTTGATAGGTTCTTCCCTCTAGAGATGAAAGAGTCCAAGGTACTTAAGGTCATCAACCTTAGGCAAGGAAATATGAGTGTAAGGGAATACGCTTTGAGGTTAACTCAACTATTCAAGTATGCTCCTTCCATTGTGGTGGATCGTAGGGCCAAGATGAGTAAGTTTGTGTTGAGAGTGTCTGACATGGTTTCAAAGAGTGTCGCACCACTATACTTGTTCATGACATGTATATCTCTCGGCTTATGGTTCATTCCCAACAAATTGAGGAAGAAAAACTCAAGGAAAGTTCTAGGGAGGAAAAAAAGGCTAGAGTGGATGATGGCAACTTTGAACATTCTAAGTCCGGTGGACGGGGTCGTTCTAGATTACGGCAAAGGTACTCTGGGCAAGGTTCTACAAATGCTTCTCCGGGGCCATGAAAGGAAATGGTGTCTAACCCTAAACCCCAAGGAAATGGAGGTAAATCTTTTGTGCTACTTGTGCTAAATGTGGGAGAAACCATGAAGGGAAGTGTCTAGCAGGCTCTAATGCTTGTTTTGGGTGTGGTAAAATGGATCATAAAATAAGGGATTGTCCTTCGGTTGCTAAGAATGATGGAGATGGTCGTCGTAGGGATCAACCCTACCCTACATCCGGTCCGAATGGTTCGGGTGGAAATGATCCTATGCAAAACCATTTTTATGCTCTCCAAACTAAAGGTGATCAAGAGAGTTTCCCGGATGTTGTGACTGGTAAGTTAAAAGTCTTCCATATATATGTGTATCCTTTGCTTGATCTGGGTGCTACTTTGTCATTTGTGACTACTTTTGTAGCAAAAAGGAGATAATGTAACACCCAGAATTCGAAATAGGGCTATGTATCCATTTTACAGAGGTTTCAGGTGCCATCCATGGTGGCCAACTACGGCTCATGGGTTGGACCATAGACCATAGGTTGGTCCATAGAGAGGGAAACCTAAAAATCCTCCAGAGAAGGTCGACGTCTGGACCCACAGACCATAGATAGGTCCACGGTCTATGGTCCAGGGGTTCGTAGGTCGGGTAAAATTCTCTAACAGAGAACCATAGTGTGCAGGATGGACCATGGGTCCATCCACGGTTCGTAGGTGGGGATTCCGTGGGTGACAGCTGACAATTAAACTACAAGGTAGTTGGGTCTTTTCTAGTTTTAATATAATTGAAGTGATGTTGTTTTGCCTAAGTCTAAGACACCTCTATTAGTGATTTTAACCCCCCCCCCCAAAATACCTCGATTAAGTCATTCCCTAAAAATCCCAAAAGAATTCCCAAAACTCCTCTCAAATATTCTCTCTTAAGAAGTTGGAAGAAGAAGAAGAAGCAGATTGAAGATAGGACAAGATAGAGTCTCCAATTTTCAAGATTGTGTGGGCATTTTGACTAAGGAATGATGGCTTTTCATTAATGGGATCCTTCTTCCCATAGAGTCCCCTAGAATTCCACAATTTGAAGAAGAATTTCCCCAATTCTAATTAGGGTTTGTTCCATTGTTGTGGGTTATGATGAATGTTCATCCAATTGAGTGGATTATGATTGTGTATGATTGAATTGATAGAATTGCATGTATTTAGGATGAAATTACATGTACCCATTCCTATCCTATGATTTTAGGGTTGAATTAATACAGTGGGTTTGATGCCATGTGAGGGAAACTCTATGAGTTAGATATCTCCTTATAGGATTGATGAATTATAAATAGAATTTCTCTATATTGAAGCATATATGATGAATATATTGTTAATTTCTTGAGAGTAAAGCATAGATAGTGATCATGAGACGTAGTGCTTTGAGAGTAAAGCCTAAACTATGCAATGTTGATTGTAAATACTATGATGTTGAAGAGATACGTCCTATAATGAATTTGTCACGACCCGAGTCTACACCCCGGAAGCGACACGACGTACTTGATTTGAAGGGGTCTCGTACAAGCCTCATAGCATATTCATTGCATAAGATACTTAGAAATAGTGCGGAATTTAAAACTTTTATTTTATAAATCCAACAATAGAAAGTATTAAAAGAAAGCGGAAGTCTATCGTCTCACATGACCATCTAAACAACATACTTGTAATAAAATAGGGTCACGACCCTTTACAATCGAAGTATTAATAAATGTCTATTACATGTAAAGAAAGGAAACATCAACTACTAGTCCTCGATCTACGAGGACATACCACTTAGTCTTGGGGAATCTCAATTCCAAATTTCAACTAGAGAGAATCACTCAAATGCCGGAACCTATAGTTGTAGTAAAACATGAAGAATAATGGGTTAGCATAATTAAGTACTAAGTATGATAGCCATGCAAAAACATTCTTAAAAGGACATTTTATTTGAAATTCATGATATAAGCCATTTTGAGAAAACCTTCATGAACATGTGCATAGGAGACATAATATTCACACATAACCAACATACAAGACATTTAACCATATTAGGACATAATCAACATATAGACCTTTACCTTCACCTTAAGACTTCACCTCAAGTAACCCTCAAGCTATACTTTGTACAATGTATGCATAGCGTCCCATAGCACCATCCACACTAAAGTACCACCTTAAGATCACCTAAAGTGAACTTCCCATTCAACCTTACCATCTTTAAACCATACACATACATTAGAGACATAAACCTTACATAAGCAATATTATCACATAAGGACCATCACCTAAGACAACCCTAAGTTATACTTGTGCAATGTGCAAGTAGCATCACACTAAGTACTCCTTTGAAGTCACCATAGGCAAGGGACAATCATATTCGCTAACTCATGACAAGGAAGTAACTCATAATACAATCCAAGTATAGCATGCATCATTACATTTAAACATATAAGTCAACATTCCCCATTAGCTTCATTAAGAACACCTTTATTTATTAGACATTAAGCCAACTGTTTCATTAACATCATCATAAGAGCACATTTATTACACTTAACATTATAAAAGAACACACCACAACCTCTCTCAAAGCCTACTTCTGCAATGTATGGATGGCATCCGCTACTACCACCTACACTAAGTAGTGCATTCTTGAAAAGTCATAGTTCATTAACATTCTTTGTGGGGGTAATATTGTTTTTAGCTTAAGTGGATCCACTAGATAGACCTATGTGGGCACTTAGTTTATGGGATAGGGAGATTGCTACTAGGTACCCCGGATGAGCATCCATCTCAATAGATTGCTACTAGGTACCCCACCTCAACTCACAGATGAGTACCCATCTCAAGCCATATCCACTCGGTGCTTAGCATCATTCCCCACAGAGTACTTAACATTCATTACCTTTGTTCATTATGGGATAACAAATTGTTACTAGATACCCCGCCTCAACTCCCGGTTGAGCATCCATCTCAAACCCAACATTCATTAAAAGGGGATATAAGATTTGTTACTAGATACCCCGCCTCAACTCCCGGATGAGTATCCATCCGATCCCAATACTCATTCCTTAGAAAGCTCATAGATTCAAAAATGAGAATAACCTTTCACCTAAGAATCCCCATATTGTGAGAAAGTCCTTTCACAACATGTCATTATCATTCATTAGAGTACAATTGAGAATAGCCTTTCAATCAACCCATCATCATTAACATAATCATAGAAAACTTCATTCATTTTTCATTCCAGTGTGTGTGTATGTGAGAATAGCCTTTCAGATATATCATCAACATTCATAAAGGTTCATTAAGAGTATACTATCAACGATGACACAATTACATTCTAAACATGATCATAACAGTTTCATTGAGATCACACACATATACTTCACATTATAATCATACATAATCCTTCATGAAATTGACTTTCAAGGTCATGAACCAACATCAATCCATAAATCAAAACTACTACAATAGAATAGGAATTTGACATGATTCAATCACTTAATTCAATATAAACATCAACAATTCAACACACTTGCATAATCAATCAATTCCTAATCACAAATCACAATTTAGGTATTTGGGGGAAAACATGGGTTCTAGGAAGAAATCATCTTAATTCATATTTAAATCCACAATTCATTCGTAATTCTATGCAATAATGCCTTTGAAAATCGTTTGGAATGGAACCCATGCCAAGATTGAAAACTAGGGTTTTTGGGTAACATTTGAGACTTGAAATCAACTTTGAAATTGACTCCTTGAAAGAAAATAAGTCAAGGATGAAGACTAACATACCTTAATGGAAGAATCCCACGAAAATCCCTTGAAAAACTTGAAGTCTTGACCTTGGAAGCTTCAAGTCTTCACCTCCAATGGAGGTTTCTAGAGAGAGAACTTTTGGAGGGGAGGGGAGGTTTGTATTTTGAGTTTTGAAATAATGAAGTCTAAAATATGTTTTAATACTTTAAAAACCCTTAAAATACCTTAAATAACAAATTATAACCGCCCTCCAACTAAACTAGACTTAATAGCAATTTACCAAAACACCCCCACATTGGCCGAGAATTGCAGCTTTTACAGTGGCCAACCACAGACCCCCACCCACGGACTGTGGGTGGGTCCATGGACCAAGCTGTCCTGGCATGGTTTGTGGATGCAACTGATAATTTGGGGGCTTGACCTACGGAGTCCATCCACGGGGCATGGATGGACCTACGGGGTGTGGTCCCCTTTCATAGGTCACCAAGTGTTAGGCAACTTTTCTCTTTTGGGGCAGCCCTGGGGTTAGGCTAAGGGTCATCCTCAAGGGCCTCTTGGGTGGTCCTTTGGGAGTCATACCTTGAATTTTAACCCCTAAAACCCTCAACCATAGCTCGGGACAACATTTTTTACACCCTCAAATCTCACACCAACTCAAACACATACATGTTAGGCTCTAGTTTCACTGATTCATTTTACGGGTCGTTGAAGAATTGATAAGCATGATTGAATAATGTGAAATGTTTACTGACATGAATTATTCTAGGTTGACAGGATTTCTCACCTAAAATGAATCTAGACAAAAATGTTTAATGAATGATAAGGCTAGAGGCGATTATCCTTGACCTCCATATGAAATGATGTAATGTGATTCCCCTACTCCTTAGAATTAAAAAAGAGGCGAGTCCCCACATTCTTACTATGATGAATGGACATGGAGGCGAGTACCCATGTGTAACGACCTGTAAAACTAGTAAGTGAAACTAGAGCCTAAAGAGTATGTTTTTGAGTTTGTTGTGGGGTTTGAGGTTGTAAAGTGATGTCCCGAGCTTAGGTTGAGAGGTTTAGGGGTTAAAAGTCAACGTACGACCCCCCAAGGACAAACCAAGGGTCCTTGAGGGGGACCCTAAAGCCTAACCCCAAGGCTGCCCCGAAGAGCAAAAAGTTGTCAAAAATTTTGGGAGCTACGGATGGGACCTACGCCGCCCTGTAGGTCCATCCACGCCCCTTGGATGGATTCCGGGGGTCAAGGCCCTAAATTTTGACCCTCATACCCAAACCACGGACCTTCAGTATGGGGCGTCACCCCACCTACGATCCGTAGGTCATGGGGCGTAAATCACGACTCTGTTGCTATCCAATTCGGCCAAGTGGAGGGGCAACTTAGTAAATTCCTTTTTAGGTTAGTTAAGTTAGAGGATGGTTATTATTGATTAATTAAAGTATTTTAAGGATTTAAAGGTATTAAATATCCTTTTCCAATTCTTTATTTTCAAAACACTTAAAATTAGAAACCCACCTCTCCAAATATTCTCTCTCTAGAAACCACCATTGGAAGAAGGATTCAAGCTTTCAAGCTTTCAAGCTCAACATCTCACCTTCCTCACTCAATTTTCGTGGATTTTATTCCCTAAAGGTATGGTAGTATTCATCCTTCTTTAAGTTTCATTCAAGGAGCCCTATCAAAAGATGATTTCAAGTTTTCAAAATCCCCCAAAACTTAGGGTTTTCAATGTATGCATGGGTTCAATTCCAAAATGTTTTCAAACGATTATATATGATGAATTATGAATGTATTGTTGAATTAATGATGAATTATGATAAATTTCTCCTATGAACCCATGTTTTCCCCCAAAATCCTATGTTGTGAATTGTGAGTGGGAATTGATTGATCATGAAACTATGTTGAATTGTCTATGTTTATACTGAATTAGTTATTGAATCATGTTAATTCCCTTATCTAATTTAGTATTCTAGATGTTTGGGTTGAGATGATTTGTAAGCCTTGGAGGGAAATTTCATGAAGGATCTATGTAGGATCATGATGTGAAGTATGTGTGTGTGATCTCAATGAAAGTATTATGATCATGTATAGAATATAATTGTGTTATTATTGAAAGCATATTATCAATTAACACTCATGAATGATGATGATAGAATGTGAAGGGTTTCTATAATGTGATATTACATCTTGAATTGGTAGGCTAAGGGCATCTTGTTCTTGTATAAATGAAAGTAATATGGATTGATGTATCTTGAATTGGTAGGCTTAAGGCATCCTTTTCTTGTATTGATGAATGTGGTCTTGATTGAAGTTCCTTGAATTGGTAGGCTTAGATATCCTATTCTTGTGTAATGAATGTGTCTTGACATGATGAATATGAATCAATAGGCTTATGGCATTCCTTTCATAAATGAACTAATGTAATGACGACTCTTGAATCGATAGGCCTATGGAATTCCTTTCCTAATTAGTCAACGAACTAAGGTTCCATGAATTAATAGGCTTATGACATTCCTTTCATGTGTATACTAATGTAATGATAAACCATGAATCAATATGCTTATGGAATTCCTTTCATCAGGATTCAAGAGCTATCCTAGTAATGTACCACGAATCGATAGGCTTATGGCATTCCTTTCATATGTAATGATGTACCTTTGGTCGATAGGCCAATGGCATTCCTCTCAAGTACAATAATGTAATGTGAATGAAATGCTCTATATGAATGGAGGCTAAGCACCGAGTGGATATGGTAAGATGGAAACTATCCCAACGATAGGTTAGAGTTCCAATGAACATCTTTCTTATCACATAACTATGTGACTGCATAGGATATTATCTAGTGGATCCACCTAAGCTAAAATTTTACCGGTCCTACCTTAGGCAAGTAGACCAACCCTTTACGGTGTGGGATAGACACCGGATTCCATGTAAGCTCACATGGTCTATGTCGGATAAATGCTTATTCCCATCATGTGAGATGTGCACTATAGTTACTCAAGAGGTTCTATGAAGTGTGGGTGGTAGTATGGGATGCCATTCATGCATTGAACGAGTAGGCTTTGAGAGGGCTATAGTGAGTTTTCTAATGTCTTATCGTCTAATTAATGAAGGTGCTCTTAATGAAGCTAATGAAGAATGTTGACCTATGTGCTTAAATGTAATGATGTATGCTTTACTTGGATTGTACTATGAGTTACTTCCTTGTCATGACTTATGAAATGTTTATGTTCCTTATGTATGAGTATTGTTTAAAGATGAAAAGGAGGAATGGTAAGTTCACTTTTGGTGGCCTTAATGTGGTACTTAGTGTGGATGGTGGTATGGAACGCTATTCATACATTTCACAATGTATAGCTTAGGGTTACTTGAGGTTAAAGCTAAATGTGATGAAATGACTTGTATGTTGGGTATGTTACATCTTATGCCTCTTATACTTATGTTCATGAAGTTTTCTCAAAATTGGCATATAGTATGATTTTCAAATAAAATGTCATTTTTAAGCATGCTTTTTGCATGGCTATCATACTTAGTACAATAAATATGCTAACCCATATTTCTTCTATTTTTCTACAAAGTGTAGGTTCTGGCATTTGAGTTGATTCTCTCTAGTTGAAGCTTGGATTGAGTTCTTCCAAGGCTAAGTGGTATGTCCTCACAGATTTGAGGACAAGTACTTTTGATGTTTCATCTCTTTCATTGTAATAGACTCGTTTAGACTTTCTATTATATAGGGTCGTGACCCTACTTTTGATTTAAAGATTGTTTTTAGATGGCCATGTGAGACTAGTAGACTTTCGTTGTTTTAAATGATTTTTCGATTGTATGGATAAAAAGAGTTTTAAATTCTGTACTATTTCTATTATCTTATGTGGTGACATGCGATGTGGCTTGTATGAGACTTTTCAGAGTCTTATACGCCGTGTCACGTCCGTGGTGCAGGCTCGGGTCGTGACAAATATGGTATCAGAGCACAAGATTTTGGAATGGTTTTTAGGATTGATGTCTCACAAGCCACGTCGAGAAGATTCTTGTTCATGGGTGTGAATCGTGACACATTTATGAATGAGAGGCTATAAGACGTTAGTAAACTACACTTCTTTCATTACTCTTTGAGTCGTGCCATAGAGTTTAGCTCTATAAAGTCCTTTTCCTAACCTTTCTCTTGTGTTTATAGGATATGAATACAAGAAGGGCAAACGCAAGAAGGATGGAAGAGGAGATTGTGATTGAGGGAGTTCCTCCCCAAGGTCTTCAAGGTGACAAAGTTCCTCAAGGCAATCAAATTCCGGTTAATCCTTCGGCTATGTCTAATGAAGAAGTTAGGTCGGCTCTTTTGATGATGTCTCAAGCCGTAACTACTCAAGCCCAAGCCATGACGGCCCAAGCTACTAGGGGTGTTGAGACTCATGTGAACCCTATTATGAGCACTATGCATTCTAGGTTGAGAGACTTTGTCAGGATGAGTCCTCCAGTATTTCTTGGTTACAAGGTGGGAGATGATCCCCAAGAGTTTATGGTTGAGGTGTATAAGGTAGTGAATTCTATGGGGGTGACTTCTATAGAAAAAGTGGAACTAGCCGCTTATCAATTGAAGGATGTTGCCCAAGTTTGATTCACTCAATGTAAAAGCAATAGGCCGGTAGGAGCGGGTCCTATAGAGTGGCAGTTGTTTAAGAAAACATTCCTTGGTAGGTTCTTTCCCCATGAGAAGAGGGAGGTTAGGGTGGAGGAATTTATCAACCTTAGGCAAGGTAGCATGAATGTGCAAGAGTACTCCTTGAAATTTACCAAATTGTCTAAGTATTCTCCTTCTTTGGTGTCTAACTCGATGGATGAGATGAGTAGATTTGTGATTGGTGTGTTTGACCTAGTTAAGGAAGAGTGTCGTACGACAATGCTCCGTGATGACATGAATATCTCTAGCCTTATGGTGTTTACTCAACAAATTAAGGAGTTCAAAATTAAGAAAAAGAATAAAGAGATCAAGAGGTCTAGGTCCGATGAGGAAGGTCAACCAAGGTTCAAAAGAGAGCTTTTAACAGAGATTCTTCAAGTACTCCTAGGGTTAACCAAGATAAAGGGAATGGGTCTTCATTCCCTAAATCTATTTGCACCAATTGTGGAAAGAAACATTATGGGAAGTGCCTAGCTGTTACTAGTGGGTTCTATGGTTGTGGAAAGAATAATCATCAAGTGAAAAATTTCCCTACTCTTACGACCAAAGGAAGGGAGGCCAACCAAGCTTCTCTTAAAGTCCCGGATCTTAATGCTCCAAAGACTAATCGTTTCTATGCACTTTGAGCTAGAGATGACAAAGGAGTTCTTCCGAATGAAAGCACTGACATGTTGATAGTTTCTTATAGTTCTGAATGTTGTATTGAGGTTCGTATGTTGTCTTCATGTTATCCTTAGTTTGGGTTTACTCTCAAGGGAGAGATGGTATGTTGAATAGTGATGTTTGTGTAATCAAGACACAACTTCCGATGCAAGTGTCTAAGATCGTACAATAGTTTAGTTACCCAACCAAGGGTTGGGATCGTTCCCAAGGGAGTGGTTTTGAGAATTAATAGAAAAATAAAATTTAGTTCTAATTAGTCGTAGCTAAAGACATTAACAATTAAAAACATTTTAAATTAAAGGGGGACACAACAATGGGGGGTTTTGTCACAAGTAAGTAAAAACAACAAAATAAACAAGGATTTCTAAGTAATGAGAGGGGATCCTTGGGATGTGACGGGAATACGGGTTAAGCTAGATTATTGGGTACATGCTTTCGATAGAAGATTCATAGAATAATTGTGACTAGGCTAAACTTTAAGGGGGATAAGCTCTCTCTCGAGCAACTTACCCCGTTTCAAATGCGTTCCTCTCGGACAACAACTTGCCGCATGAAGGCAAGCCTACACCTTAACCCACTCACTCTCTCTAGCTGAGTGTGTGGGAATGAGACTATAATTCACTCTCTCGAGCTGAACGTCATGTCGACCCACTCCCACCGGCCATCAATTTAGTAGTTTTAGTTTTACGACCTCTCTCTTGAGCAAGCCGAAAACATATAAATAAACTTGTATTTGCAGCTACAAATTCATTAAATTCATCCACAACTACTAAACGAAATCACAATTAAACTACGATTAAACTATCAGAAAGCAAGACCTAATAATTATCTTAACCCATAATCGCTAAATCATACCCCAACAATTGGGTATGAAGATATAAGTCTTGATAAAGGCCAAAATTGAGGAATCCAAGAGACCCAAATCCAAATCTTGAAGATGAAACCCTTTGGATCTTCAAGTCTTCAAAACTCTCTTAAACTTAGAGCAAAAATATCAAAAACTACTATTCTATATGAAAATTATAATAAATGTTCGACTCCTAAAACTACAACTCTAACTAGTATTTATAATTTTCACTGATTTGGGCTGCAGCGGATCATTCGGCGTCATTAGTCGGAATCGCCGATCAACTCAGCGATTCGCCCTTTGGTATAGTTCATTGCTGTCTTGCACCAGCCTTCAACTTGGTCGTGCTCTGGGTCATTGCGCGACATGGTAATGCTTCGCTTTACTTCTCGGCGATGTGCTGACTATTCCCTTTTTCCGCCGACTTGATCTTTTCCTTCAGAGCTCAACACACTGGAACAAAAGGTGAAGTACAACCCTTCGGCGACTCGCCAAGTGGACTCGGTGATCCTCAGGCCTTTATTTCTTCGTTCTTTTCGTTCCATTTTGCAACGTAGTGTCCATGCTTTCCTTCAAACTTCAAATACATGAAACTTAAGGGTTTTCATAAGATATTGACATAAAATAAGCATTTGAGGACATAATTTCTATTAAAATATAGCCCTAACTGAGTCCAATTTGTGGACTCATCAATACCCCCAACTTAAACTTTTGCTTGTCCTCAAGTAAAACTCAAGTTCAGCAGTTCAACAAGGATGTCTCAAACAGTGCTACACAAGACTCAATTATGAATGTACACAACACGACTCAATTTACTTATGCAAGGATCAATTGTGTACTCAAAGATTCAAGTTGTGACACACCATTACCAAATATTCTCAAGCTCGCAATAATTTCTTCAAATGCAAGTTCAAGCTCAACAAAAGCCTTCGAATGCCCTCACACAAATGATGATTCCATTTTCACACGCAAAGGTATAATCAATTTAAAGTTCAGGAATCAGATACAACACTCACACACTCAAAGATGAACACAATGCATGCTTTCACCCATAGGTTTTCCCGTATTTTCCAATCAACATTTGTTTCCACTTTCTCAAGATCACAAAGCTCTTAACAAGGCTTGTAACGGGACTGAGTGAAAAGGTATGGTCATTTAGGCTCAGTGACTTTTATCCTCATGAAATGTGGTGCTCTCAACACTTCCTTTCTTTTTCCTTCATTATTTTCATTAGTGCATCATAGGTCCTCTTATTATTCGCTTCCCATGGATTGTTCGGAACCCTATTTCTTTGGTACTTTATTCCACAATTCTCTTTTTTTTATATGGAAGGGTTCCATTTTTCTCAACACCATGGGTTAAAGGAGACTTTCCTTGCACTTCTTGACTTTCCCTTTTTTTTTCAGCACACCCCTAACTTAGGCTTTTGGCCTAAGTTGGCTATTCAATTAACCGCAATTCAAGAAGATTATAGGTAATGGATTAAGAAAGGTCTAGTTTTCATTAAGTTTCTTTCAAAGAAGGTTAATGCTCAAAGGGTGTTTAAAAGAGAATCACACGCTCACAAGGAAGGTCACAAAAAAGGTATATATCAAATTGGTTCACATTCTTTAAAGTTGCCTAAGATCATATCTAGAGAAAGTCTTACTTAATCAACCGGATCAACAGGGTAAATTCTAGGTGCTGTCATGCATTGTTCCAGGTAATCTTATCACACAAGGCATTGACACTTAAGTCAAACAAGACTCCAAACTTTTGCTAGTGTGTAATGGTCATTACAAGAAAATCGATTTGATAAATGGCTAATCACAACGAGATGCAAAGAGTTAACATATTGTCTATGTAACTTCATTTGGCCTCATCGTAGCGGTACATTCATATTCGTTCGATTGTAAGCACTATTCAAGTCAACGGTATTGATCGAAATTGAGACTCAAATTTGCCAAGGAACAACCACATTTAACACACGAGAATTTAAAGAGTGGTGAAAATGTGCGAAAAATTCAAAAAAATTTGGAAGGGTCAAAATCATTTTGCAATTTAAAATAAAAGGAGCCACATGCTCAAACATCATCCACAAAATGCAATATTAACAAAATCTTAAAACAGAACAACCCAAATATATACACGAAACACAAACAAAAGTAGTACACAAAAGGTGCGGGCCTCACCCCACCACAAACAAAAACATTTGTCCTCAAATACGAATGAAAGTATCTAGCAAGTCAATTAAAGAAAGACAGAGAGGGAGGTAAGGAAAAGTCATGTCTATGCACTTTCTCCATTTTTCGGGGTCTCAGTGCCCGATGTAGCAATCCAAATATGGGCATCAATCCCCGGAGTAACCTCAAGAGGAATAGCAGTGCCAAGTCTTCTAGGAGCTGTTGTGGACGTCTCAGTTAGCGGTGTCTGGATCGCCGGCTGTACAACTATCCTCACAAGATCTGGCAAATCTCTGAATATGCTCTCTTCTTGGCTCTTGACCATCTCCTCCTCAGGTGCTTCTAGTAACTCCTCATTTATTCCTGCATCTGAATCATCATCTGTTGTGCCACCCCTCTACACATCTCCGGTGATAGACAGAGGGATCCCCGAGGTCTCAGGAGAGTCCAGGTCGTCTGCCCTCTCTATTAATGAACCGAATTTGGTAGACTTCAAATAGTCTACATCCTTCCTCAGATCTTCTACTTCATCTTTTAAAGCTGAAACGTCAGAAGACTTCTTTTGTCTGCTTTCACAATCTGTGACTCTCACCGTCAAAGGATCAACAAAAGACTGAAGAAGGGTGAGTACAGCAAGTATGACACTCTCGATCATCCCTGGAATTGACCTCTCGAGTCGGGCCACTCGTGTATCAGCTGATTGGGCTAAACCCCCCAGCTTTAGGATCATGGCCTGAGTAATCCTAGCAGGCTGGGAGGATGATGAAACACCTGGGACCTGCGAAGAAGAGGAAGCGGTGGATGTACCTGAAGGCTCAGAAGCCGCAGTAGACGAAGATGCCTCTGCTGGTAATGAGTCAACATTGACCTCTGGAGAAGTGTCTGTTGGAGATGTTCTCTTCCTATCAACCTCATCTCGTGTGAACTCGGCCTCAGTAAGCCGGATATCGATAGCGGAAGATGGGATGACCTCAACATCCCTCGTAGTGTAACGCAGTACACCAGCTCGCTGGCACAGCTCAGTGACCAGAATTTGAAAAGGCAGAGACGTCAGCTTCTGTTTGGCTCTCATGGCCATATCTTGTGAAATCAGCAACCCCAGGGTAATGCAACTCCTGGCTATGATAGAACCAAGGCAAGCTACCTTAGGATGAAGAAATATGGACTTGTTCTAGGATGGAATGATAGTGCTGCTGATGAAGCCAAACCGGAACCTGGCAACAATGTTCAAGTCCCTCTTCTTAATAGGATCCCCTACATCCATCCACCTCGGGGTTGTGTTAGAAATCATCGGAGCTAACTAACCCTTTAAATCATCTAGGGACTGAACAATAGGTAACCCCTCATAAGGAAGTACCGAGTGCAGTGGTCTACCTAACACATTGTTAATATGCTAGCTATGACACTCAACCGTCTTGCCTCTGACCATGACCGACTTCACCGG
This sequence comes from Solanum tacnaense, assembly GCA_029582525.1. NCBI lineage: Eukaryota > Viridiplantae > Streptophyta > Magnoliopsida > Solanales > Solanaceae > Solanum > Solanum tacnaense. Next base: position 42,416 of record JAJOOD010002650.1, read on the forward strand.
TCTATACTCACTTGCCATCTTCTTGGTTTTGGGCACCAACTCACCATAGGCTATGTAAAATTCCCTAACCCAGGAAGGAATGTAAGGGCCTCAGGGTCTTGTGAATTCCTCGAACTCATGGTAGCGGAGGGTGTCCATAAAATCACGATATTTACCTTCTATGCCCTCCATAGATAGAAGCTTTTCTTCTATGATAGTTCATACCCTATCACGTTTAACCTGTTCAGCAGTCTAGATGGAGGAACGATAGGGAGTGCAGGAGTCACTAGGGGTGCCTGAGCTGGCACTGCATCTGATTCAAGAGGAGTTGTAGCTGATGAAACTCTTATGGGTGTGGGTTGAGGTCGAGGTCTATCTCTGAGCCTATTCTGTCGGTGAATCAAGGGTTGATCATCTTCAGTCTTAGACCACTCAACTTGGGTCTCAATAGCTACGCTTTTCTTTGCTATATGTTTCTTCCATTTCCCTTTGTCTCCCGGTGGGAGTTCTTCTCTTCCTCTCTTTGGAGGATTTGAAGCCCCTTCGTTTATATTAATGCCCTTTGTTGCTTTATTGGGTGGCATGTTTTGAATTGTACGTACGATATCTGCAAAATATTGGGAAGAGTTAGGGGAAAAATCAAATAGAACCACATGCAATCTACTGCAGGAAGACTCGCCAAGTGGATCGGCGAGTCGCCGAACCTCTTTGGCGAGCTAAATCGGGCTCTCCGAAATGTCTGGCTTCAAATTATAGCAAGTCGTCAATGGGAAAGTCCTTTTGGCAAATCGCCAACTACTTTCGGCAAGCATGGGTTTGTCCGCCGAAAGTTATAGTGCATTAGGGGGTCAAAATAGCATATAAAGGGCGATCAAGACTAATTTCGTTAAGTCGTCGAGTGCTTTTAGCGACCCATGGATTCGCACCGAAAGTTACAGACTCAAACTTCCAATGTGACACGATATTAAGGGAGAGATGGAGACATTGGGCGAACCGCCAAACGATTCGGCGAGCTTGACCCAGCTCGCCAAATGGTCCAACGTGCGCATTTTCAATCCACCTTCTCGATTTCAATCCTGCAAACCACGTAAACAAAATCAAAGCATGCACTAATGAAATTTTAACAAGACCCGCACTACCCATTGCCCCGGGATACTCAGATTTCTCCCGGATTTGCCTAATTTGGCCATTTGACAATATTTACTCTTAAGAGTGGTGTCACCCGCTCTATTTTTGAGCAAATTTTAAAAATGTAGCACAAACGTGGGAAACTCAGACATCACCCAGTCAATCTAATGACACACAATCATAACCCAATTCATTAAAAAACACAAAAATTACAGGCATTTGAGAATCAAACAATACGGGCAAGATTTTCAAATTAAAATAGACATTTAAGCATTCTAATCCTATCAAAGAGGCCCAACACACATCAATACGATACGATCATAGCAAATGAGTGTAAAATTTTGAAATGTAATCTCGGGATTCGGAAACCAACCTTTTGTGCCGATTAAAACGTGATTGAAATGCTAGGTGGCAAAGAAATCCTAGTTCCGAGCACCAATCAATAACTAAAACACTAATTGAAAGCAAGGAGATTGAAAGTACTACCTTGGTGTGAGTTTTGAAGTTTAAAAATCGAGGGAAAGTGAAGAAGTTCAAATTTTGAACATTTTTGGCCATTATAAACCGTTCAGTTTGTGTCCATTCGGCGACGTTAGTATTGCTCGCCGATCTAATCTGTGATTCGCCAAATGGTCTTGTATCTTTCCTAGTTTTACAGGGCCTCCAGTTTACATGGAGGTCCAAACGGTGGACAATAGCAGGATCACCAACAAGTTCCGCGATTCGCCAACTGGATCCTTAATTCTCCAACCTGCACTTTTCAACACATTCTTCATTTTAACCTACAAAATCAACACACCATTATTTATAAAATCAAACTACAACATTTAAAACCTTGGGTAGCCTCCCAAGAAGCACCTTATTTAACGTTGTTGCTCAATGCGAGCCTTTACTCACTCTCCATTATTGGGGTTAGCCCTAGTGTCCCTAAGTAACCCCAATAGATCATTTGGGTGGAGATGAGGTGCTGCAAAACTCATGAGTGTTTTGATCAGCTGGATCGATGTAAAGTGATATCCAATCATCTGATTCAACACTGCAATATTCTCCTTTATATCTTCTAACACTAGATCTTGGTCGGTGATCTTCTGGAGAATGATTTGTAGTGTGTCCTCAACACAATTTCTCTCTCTATCTTTAGACATTTGTCGCTCATGAGGGGATATGTACCTTCCCTGACTCCTGCACTAGTTTTCCACCTTTGAGATTTCGGTGGCCAAGTCGTTCAGCTGAGTTACCAGTGCATCTAACTTGAAGTCACCCTTGACTACTTGGTTCGCCTTAGCTAACTTGCCACCACTTCCCTCCGCCATGCTTGAGGTTTCTGCATACAATAACTTAGAGAAAGACAAAACTAAAATCAAAATTAGTAAAACTACAACTATTAAACATAAATTATATTTAACTAAGAATTCTGAAATAACACTGCTCCCCGGCAGCGGTGCCATTTTGATGTTTGCGTAATCAAGACACAACTTCCGATGTAAGTGTCTACGATCGTACAATAGTTTAGTAAACCAACCAAGGGTTGGGATTGTTCCCAAGGGAATGGTTTTGAGAATTAATAGAAAAATAAAATTTAGTTCTAATTAGTCGTAGCTAAAGACATTAACGATTAAAAACATTGTAAATTAAAGGGGGACACAAGAGTGTCAACTAACTATGGGGGGTTTTGTCACAAGTAAGTAAAAACAACAAAATAAACAAGGATTTCAAAGTAATGAGAGGGGATCCTTGGGATGTGACGGGAATACAGGTTAAGCTAGATTATTGGGTACATGCTTTCGATATAAGATTCATAGAATAATTGTGACTAAGCTAAACTTTAAAGGGGATAAGCTCTCTCTCAAGCAACTTACCCCATTTCAAATGCGTTCCTCTCGGACACCCACTTGCCGTATGAAGGCCAACCTACACCTTAACCCACTCTCTCTCTCAAACAGAGTGTGTGGGAATGAGACTACGATTCACTCTCTCGAGCTGAACCTCTTGTTGACCCACTCCCACCGTCCATAAATTTAGTAGTTTTAGTTTTACAACCTCTCTCTCGGGCAAGGCAAAAACACATAAATAAACTTGTATTTGCAACTACAAATTCATTAAATTCATCCACAACTACTGAACGAAATCACAATTAAACTACGATTAAACTGTCAGCAAGCAAGACCCAACAATTATCTTAACCCATATTCGCTAAATCACACCCCAAGAATTGGGGGTTTTAGCCACATATGTATAAAAGATAGAAATGTATACCAAATTGAGTTCGCATTCAACTGGGTATGAAGATTTAAGTCTTGATAAATATGATGAACATGATGTTAATTTCTTAAAAGTAGCGCATAGTTGATGATCACGAGATGTAGTGCTTCGAGAGCAAAGCCTAGTTTATGACTTGTTGATTGTTGATGTAGTAGTATTGAAGGGATACTTCATATAACGAGTTGATAAGCATGATTGAATGAATGTGAAAGGTTTATTCACATGAATGATTCTAGGTTGAAAGGATTGCTCACCTAAAATGAATCTAGACCAAAATGCTTAATGAAGGATGAGGCTAGAGGCGACTACCCTTGACCTCCATATGCAAGGATATGAAGTGACTCCCATACTCCTTAGAATTGAACAAGAGGTGAATCCCCACATTCCTACTATGATGAATTGAAATGGAGACGAGTACCCATGCTTCTTATGAAATGATGTTGATGCGAATACCCATTTCCTATGATGAGGTTGTGGAGGCGAGTACCCGCAATCTAAAAGTAAGTAAGGCAAGAGGCGAATACCCATTAGCCTTTATAAGCTAGGCATTGAGGAGAATCCCCATGTATTTAAAAGTAAGTAAGACTAATGTGATTATGTTATAAAGTTTATTTGCTTGGAGTGTTGCAAGATATGGCTTCCATGATGTAAGCTTTACTAGAGGTGGATGACCTATGTCTTGGCTAAGGATAAGTGAGGTTACTTAAGGAGGTATTCCTCTTTCATTATGATGCTTATTATGTCTTGATTATGCTTATGTCTTATGTCTTATGATGACTAATGCTTATGATGATGTTGTTTATGCTAGCCATCATATTTAGTTCTTGATTTTACTAACGCATACACTTTCCTACATTCTTATCAAATGTAAGGTCCGGCGACATTTATTCTCAAACTCGTGGCTAGCTTCATTATTGATCAAGGAAATGAAGTTTTGGTGAGTCCTCATTGTGTTCGAGGACGTGATCACCACATTCCTTTATACTTTTCTTTTATGACTTGGACTATTGTATGGGCTGCGTCCCAAGATTTCTATTCTCTTATGTTAGATGGTTTGAGACAATTAAGTTAGACTTCCACTCTTTTTATAAAAGACATTGAATGTATTGAAAAGTTTTAAATACCTGCTTATTTCTATTACTTTATATTATGATATGCTAAGTGGCTTGTATGAGGTCCTCGGGGTCTTATACGCTTTGTTACATCTAAGGGGTACCCTTTGGGACATGATACATGTTGAGGATGATTTTAGAGGAAAAGATGATGTCTACGGACTTCATGTATCAAGGAGTATGGGACACCATTAAGTTCCACAAGTTTGAGAGATTCACACAGCCCTGAGGCTCATACATACCATCCTGGGTTTTGGAGTTTTACACACTGAGTACGGGAGGCTGGTTCTAAATGGGAAGAAGAAGGAAATCACATTCGCACCAGTTGATCATGTGGTAGTGCGAGCTAAAATAGTGAAACGCAGCAGTACATACATTAATGAGGTGTTGGGGTGTACTATGAATGTGATCCATTTCTTGGTGGATCAGAAACAAAAGAAGACCCTCGATGACCTAAACGGGTGGTTGGCTCCTTTGATTTCTGACATCACACAACCATGGATCGACCCAGGGGTCCATATTGAGATGAAAGGGCTAAATATAGTTGCGTAACATTGGTTTGGATTCATTAGGAGAACATTGATACCTTCCCAGAATGAGTCCATACTCTGGCATCCTAAGGCGGCTTTGTTGGGTTCTATTATTAATCAGGATAGACGGAATCTCGGGTTGATCATTGAGAAAATGATGGCCACGAGGGCCAAGCATAGACATATATCACTTTTTTTCCCGATGTTGATTATAGAGTTTTGTCGGCGTGCTCGAGTGCCCTTTATGGAGAAGACGAATGTGGAAGTGACTCCCACTTCCTCTACTAACATCTTGAGGATTGAGGCTGAGTACAGTAGGGACGAGGCTGAGAGGAAGAGAGCAGAGTTGGTGGACACTTCTCCGGTTGTTGATGTAGAGATGATAGAGACATATACCGCCTCTCCCACTAAGGTTGCTGATCACTCAGGTACCCCTAGCACTACTAATACTTCTCCTTTGGGTGTTGCTGCTACTACTACTATTATTATTGTTCCTGTTGTTGCTGCCGGTCCCCAATTGACAATGGGAATGTTATACAAGATGGGCCATCTAGCCCAATGTACTGATGTACATGCTTTCCAGATGGAGTCAGTTGTCAGTCGACTGATTGAGAGGGCTATTGCTGCCGCACTAGCTCCTATTCGGGATGAGTTGTGAGAGCACCAGGAGTTGATCACCACATATTGCCTAGATTAGGACTCCCTCACGGTGCGAGTAGAGGCATGTGAGAAGGATGGACATAGTTAATTGATATCACACCCTTGAGAACCGATGTTGCTATTTTAAGACGTGATGTTGAAGAGCTCAAATCCTTGGATCTGTCTATGTTTTTCCGCACTATGGACCTTCTTGAGATTTTGAGTATAGAGATGCAAACTATTTCTGAGATCCCTCTGGATACTACTACCGGAGATGCTACTATAGCTGATGATGATGTTGAATCTGATGCCACCGAGACTGATGATGAGGAGCTTGGCATCCGTGATGCAATGGTATATGATGACCTGGAGAATCTAGAGGGTGCGATAGTACAGGTGGCCATTGAGTCCTATATTCGAGACACTTCGATGGTTGGCTTTAGTGGAGCAAAAGATGGACATGAGTTGGGCACTGATGAATAGATTGAGAGAGGGTCAAAGGTGCAGAGTTCACCTCAGCCTAAGCTTGACAGGGGGATCTTGACTTTCTTTTAGTTTTACTTTTGAGATTTTTTCTTTATTTTGCATTGAGGACAATGGTAGGTTTTGTTTGGTGGGTGAGGTATCTTCATACCTGCCTCTTTTGGGTTGCATTTAGCTTGATATGAATGTTGGTTTTTGTTAGCTTGTTCTGAATGCTTATTTTTGTGACTGTTGGATTTTGAGTTTTAATGTAAATGTTGGTTCTTGATCCGAATTAAACTCTCACCTCTTGATTTTTTTGAATGTGGCTTTAATGTTGCATATTTGAGTATAGGTTGAGATCAATACCGATGACTTGAATAGTTCTTGTAACACCCCGTAGTCTAGTATGCCACTTAGGGCTAAGTGAGGGTGCAACAAGTCTAGATTAGAGGGCCCAAGCCAAGGGCCAAGGCTGCCCCAACCTTTGCAATCACTTCCTCATCTTCACAACCACCACCACTGCCAGTGGTGAGGACCACGGCTCATGGAGTGGTTCATGGAGCTTGGGCAGTAGGTCCGTAAAGGCTGCCTAAAGTTGGCACATCACCACGAGCCACTTCACGGTTAGTGGTGAAGACCACGACCCGTGGGAAGGCTCATGGTCATGCTTTAGACTTATGGCGACCAAACTTTGTGTCCTAGCTACTGGACAATGGAACATGAGAAGGACCACGACCACTAGTGTGGAACACGGCTCGTGAGCCCTGTCGTGGTGCCTGGCACCATGCTGCCTAAGTGAGGGCAAAATGGGCAATTCCTTTTTAACTTAGAATTAAGTGAGGTCATTTGGCATAGACGTTATACACCTATATAAGCTATTTTAACCCTTTAACCACCCCAATAATTTCATTATTTCCAAAACACCCAAAAGATCCCAAAGTTCATCCTCTCGAAAATCCTCTCTCTAGAAAACTCCAAGAAGAACAAGAAGAAGAAAAGAGAAGAAGGGTCAAAGCTAGGTCAATTTCCTCATATGTTCAAAACTTTTTGAGGGATTTAAAATCAAGGTGTGATAGCTTATTCATCCATGGATTTATCCATCCATATAGCCCCCTAGAATACCCCCGATTGTGAAGATGAACCCCAATTCTATTTAGGGTTTCTTCCTATATTGTGGGTAATGTTGTATGTTGATCCAATTGAGTGAATAATGATCAATTATGATAGGATTAGTAGTGAATCATGTTATTATGATGATATTACATGTTTTCCATGGTTAACCCTAGTCTAATTGATGAAATTAAAGTAATGTGGGATTATGCCCTGTGAAGGGAAATTGAGGATTCATAGATGATCTTCTAGAATTGGTGATATGTATAGTAATTGTTAATGAGTAAAAGCATGTAGACATGAATTGAATTAGATTAATGTATATGGGATGGATCATGACTAGTAAAGCTTGAGATTGAACCTTTATGATGAAATAGGACTAGAATCACTCAATAATAAAGTGTGTGATTAGAATGCCTTGAAATCTCAATATGTATGATGATTGTTAGACGTAAAGCATTAGGAGTAAGGCTTGTAGTCATGAATGTTGATTATTAGGGTTTTGAAAGTAAATCCAATATGAAGAATTATTTATTTTAAGGCTTTAAGAGTGAAGCTTATATGATAATGGGAGACTATTAGATAGAGTTGTTGTGGAAGGACTTTACCCACCTAATCTACCTCATGAATGCTTGAATGTATGAAGTGATAGAATCACTTGAGTTATGATGATATCCATGTCTAATGTAGAATTCTAGATGTGGTGATTAAAGAAAAGTTTAGAAACCTCAAGGGGGTAAAGTATGAGACTCATGCATGTTTTATGAAAATCTATGTATATACTTAAGAACATTTGAGAGTTAAGTGTCTATAATTATGATATGTTGTTGTGTTGTGAAAGGATATTCTCACACACACTTATGCATGAATATGATATGATATGAAAGGTTCTCTCACATACAATGATTTTTGATTGAAAGGTTTGCTCACCTAAAACAAATCTAAGTCCTAGGACTATGAAATGTGATGATTCTTGTGGTGAATCCCCAAAAGACCTTTATATGAGAAGGATGTGAGTAGAGGTCCCATATTCCTAAGTTAGTAAACAAGAGGTGATTGCCCATGTCATCATATGAGAAGTGTGTGGTGACTACCCTTAATATATAACTTCTATAGTAAGGCAAGAGGTTAATATTCATTAGCCTTTACGTTGATCATGGAGGTCAATACCTATGATCCTCATGTAAAGATGTGTAGGAAAATACCTATATCATATAATGATGGAGGCGAATACCTATGTTTCCCTAATGGAGGCGAATACCTATGAATATACATGTAAAGTAAGAGGTGAATACCCATTGGCCTTTAAGATATACATAGAGAGGTGAGTTCCCATGTCTTAAAAATATGTAAGAGTCATATGAGCTATGAAATATGATAATGACTAGTTTAGATTGTAGCTTGAAAGTCCCTTCTAATACATGTATGAATAGAGTTGAGACCCATTATCTATGAGAAATAAGTAAACTATGAAAATAAGAGGTGATAATTATGAATGAGGGGCTAAATTGTCTAGCTTAGCATGGGTGGGATTATGGGGTCTTATCCATGCATTGCACAAGCTTGCCTTGAGGTGGCTTATGAAGTATTTCTCTTATATGTTATATGCTTTGCTTGGATTGTTGCTATAGTTGTCTTGATTGATATGTTTAACTAAGGGTGAAGGTTCTCTTGTCTATGAGAATTATGCTAAGGATGAGATCCACAGATGGTAAGTATGATTATGATGACCAAAAAGGGGTACTTAGTGTTGCTGAGATTATGGGGTCTCATTAATGCATTGTACAAGTATGCTTTAAGGTTACTTGAGAAATAGTTCTCTTAGGTTATGAAGATTTAAGTATTGACTAATGGTTATATGATGCCTATGTTGGAGATTATGCTTATGACTATGTTATTCTCTCTTATTCTTATAGTTTGTGTTTAATGAAGTATCTCTTATGATTATGACATATGACTAATGTTGACTAACCCTTATGTTATGCTTTTATGATGTTATGCTAGCTATCATATATAGTAATTTTGTACTAATGCATACTCTTTCCAACATTCTCATCAAAAGTAGGGTCCGGCGATTTTGAGTTCAAATATTGTGGCTAGGTTTCTAGAAGAGCAAGGAGTTGAAGACTTGGTGAATCCTCATAGCATCGAGGATTTGATCACCTTTTCCTTTATGTCTTTCTTTTATGTTTTAGACTATTGTATGGGCTGCCTCCCAAATATATTCAAGTCATAGATTGTTTGAGACAAGTGTAATAAGACTTTCGCTTTGCTTTTATAAAGACTTTGATTGTATGGAAAATGTTTTAAGATTTCCACACTTTTCAATTATCTTATGTTATGATATGCTAAGTGGCTTACATGGAGTCCTTCAGGGTTGTATGTGCCATGTCATATCTAGGGTGTACCCGTTGGTCGTTACAGTGCTCTTGATTGAACGATATGTTTGTGCAATTCCAATGAGATAAATTTGAGTTGCATAAGTAATGTGTGAACTCTTAGCATCTCATTGTGACTGACTGATTGTTGAAATGAATCTTGTGATGATCGTTGCACGCGAAGTAAATTTGTAGAATCTTGATTGTTGATTGAGTTGAATGTCGCGTGCGGTGCGATTATTTTGAAATATGTGCTTTGTAATACCTAGAACTTGCCCTGTTGGTCCAATCGACTAATGTAGGTGAATGATAGAGATGATCTTAGGCACAAGTTTTTAAGAGTGAACCAAATTGCTATTATAGATCTTTGTGACCACCTTGTGAGAGTGTGAACCTAGCTTGACACCATTTGAGCCTAATCTTTTCTTTGGATGACACATGAATGCATTTCACCTCTTTCCTCATCACCTAAAACCTTCATGAAGCATTGGTCCGTTTGAATAGCAAACTTAGGCTAAGTTGGGGCTGTGGTGAAAAATGGGGAAAGTCAAGAAGCTTGTGAAAAATTTACCCTTGATTGATTGTGTTGAAAAAGATGGATCCCCTCTATAAAAAAAAGAGAGAAGAAAGTCAAACAGTGAAAAAATTGAAAATGATTGTTGCAATAAATCATGTGCAATGGATAAAAGAAAACGGTTATCCAATGAGTCATGCTTAAAAGAACCTAGGGTGGATTGTCCAATCAAAAAGAGTTAAAGAAAGGAGAATAAGTGAAATGCAAGTCATGTTTGATGAAGGTAGAAGTCACTAAGACAAAATGATCATATCTTTACCCTCAACCTCGTTATAAGCCTAGAAAGACCTTGGTGATCTTGATTAAGCTTAAGATCATGTTGATTGGAAAATCCGAGCAAGTCTATGGGTAGAATCACACATGTGTTTATCTTTGAGAGTGTGAGAGTGGATTTTGATTCCTTAATTCTTAAATTTTGATATGCTTTGTGTGGGCATGGAATCATTCTTGATGTGAGGGCATTCGAATACTTTTGTTGAGCTTGAATTTGCATTCGAAGCAAGCATTGTGAGCTTGATTTCTATTTGATGATGGATAGTCACAATTTGAAACTTTTAGTGCACAATTGAACATTGCATGGGTAGATTAAACCTCGTGTTCATGCATATTGAGTCTTGAGTAGCACTATTTGAAGACATCTTTGTTGAACTGATTGATCTTGTGTTTTAATCGAGAACAAGCAAAAGTTTAAGTTGGGGGTGTTGATGAGCTGAGGATTTCGACTAATTTAGGGCTTAAAGTTTAAAGTTTTAGTGTCCTCAATGCCTATATTATTCTCTAAACTGATGTTAAAATGCTAATTTGCAGCAAGGAAGGCAAAAAAGCAAGGCAGGGACATTACTAGGCAAAAATAAGCGAAAGAAGCTGAAGAAAAGCAAGGCTGGTACTCGCCAAAGCCAGTCCGCGTGTCGCCATGTTGCTCTTCAGCCCGCCAAAATTTCTAACAATCCACCCCATGGACAAGACTAACTTGGAGATAGAAAAGGTATTTTGGTGCAACACCAAATTGTTTGGCGATGTCGACTTTGATCGCCTAAAGTCACAGAAGAGAGCTAGTGAAAGGCCAAACCAAGAAGGCGATGTAAGGGAGCATTCGACGCATCGCCAACAAGGTCAGTGAAGCCTTAGTTAATTCGCCAAATGACTCCGAAGCTGAAATTCTAGGAATGTATAAATGAAATTTTTAAAAGAAGAAAAGGAGTCCCATATTGTCCAATTTTGGATTTTTGATCCTCAAAATTCTAAACATTATTTTTACACTTTTTGAGTAGTGATTTAGGGTTGGTTTTGATTTTGAACTTTAATTGGAGCATTTGAAGACTTGTGGATTATTTCCCAATCTGATGGAGAACACAGTTGGTAACAATTCCTTGCGCTTTATGATGTTTGACTAAAACCCCCATTCTTGCGAGTGTGATTATGTAATTGAATGTTTCAATTATCTTATGGGTGTTAGTTTTTACTGATTCTATTGTTGATTTGAAGTGGGTTCAATTAATTCTTGAGTTTTAATTGATGAATTAAGTTGCAAATTAGCATTCTAAGCTTGCTTGAGAAAGAAGTGCTAGAGTTAAAAATATTGGTTGATGATTGTAGTGATTGGGTTATTGTAGATTTAGCTTGAAAAATGTAGATTGATTGAGGTATTAGGTTGTTTATATGCATTGTGCTTGTCGAAGTTCGAAAGAATTCACTTAATTCTTGATAGTTGATTGAGAAATGGCTATTGCACCTAAAGCCTACCCTACCCACGAAGATACAACGACTTCTAGTGAACTCACTTAATTCGTGATAGTTGATTGAGAAATGCAAAATTGGCATTCAATTGATCACACTCCCAAGAACTCCCCTCTACTTGTTTACTCTCGATTGTTTGTAGTTGTTAATTGTTCACTCAACATCCCCCCCTCCCCCCCCCCCGATTTGACACTAATTTTCAACCCCTTGTAATTTATTTTATTGTTTCAAAAATGTCTATATCTACAAATGATTAGAACACCATTCTACTTCATAATTGAATTCTTTACTATATCACTCCCTATGGGATCGACCCCAACTCTAAGTTAGGTTTATACTTGTTGGCAGCGGTATACACTTAGAATTAGATGAAGTGTAGTTGGGCGTTATCATGGCATGCTTCACACCCATGGAAAAGACTTTACTTATTGTGGCTTTAAGACACCCTAAGACTCCTGAACCTAATGCTCTAATACCAAGTTTGTCATGCCTTGAGGCTACATCCAAGATGTAACAGGGGATCTAGGTTCACGAGAGACCCCGAACTAACCCAGAGTCTGGCATATATAAAGCATGCTGAAAATATAACTAAGTAAATCAAAGACAATGCGGAAGCTAAAAACAATGGATATCTGAAATGGGGAAAAACCCAACTAATCTGAATATATAAAATATAATTAGAGTTTAGTGATGACTGAAAAAACACTTAAAAACACTAGATTAATCTACTACTATATCGGAAAAGCCTTTAATTGAAATAAGATGTTGAGACATGCCCCCAGCTAACTCTAGAAAAACTGAAAACTAAAAGTAAATACTAAAATAAAAGGCATGTCTATTGTCCTCGAAGTATGAGGACTCATCATTGAAGCTGCTGAAGTCGAATCAAGAATCGATCTAAGTGTGATCTAGAAGCTGAGTGCCTGATGTAGCGCAAAGTATGCATCAATACTTGGAATGTACTGTGCATTTAGGATATGAATATGCTAAGCTAAATAAGGTATATAAGCTGAACAATGCATAACTAAATAATGATATAATCTCAGCAAAGATATAGATACTGAAGTATATCTCAAACACTAAACTGAATGCAATGACCAATAATTATCATGAAGATAACATGTTGAAATATATAGTGAAGTAACTACTGAAAACCTGCTTAATGCACTAAGAGTTTGAATGTGGGAGCTACTATTAACCGACATAAACCACGTGAACTAAACGTCGAGTCCGATATATATGCCCATCGAGATGACCAATAAACCTTGCCAGGAGTATAAAGGTATGATTGTAGCATGATCACTAAAAACAGATGCCAAAAGGAGGGGACTTTTGATCCTACATTGGCACATAGTTCTTGGACTTTCAGTGTACGTTGAACCGTAGTCCAACTCGGTGCTACGTTTACTCCCAACTGAATATTCATGAAGCTAAAATGCACTACGTACTGAATAGCTCAAAATTTGACATGCTAACTGAGAATGCAACATTTATATATAATGAGAATATAGCATTCAAAATCTCAAACATGATTTTCTGTCTGATTGGCCTAGCAAGTATAATTCATGAACTAGGATAAATTTACACAAACTAGGGTTCTGGGTTCTATACAAGGAACTATACCAATTTATCAAGAAACATGGTATTTAGATCAAGGGAACCATAATCACAATAAATCTTAAAAATCTAGAAACCCTAGGTTTGAACAGTTCATGAGAATTTGAAGATACTAACTAAATTCTATGGACCTAATGGGTGAAAGGAACCTACTAGTGAAATCCCACATACCTAGCGACAAAATCTCTGGAGAAATCCTTTGGATTTCGGGGCTGAACTTTGAAGAATGCTTCTGCTTGTTCTTAAGAGAGTTGGTCTCCTCTTTCTTTTCTTTTCACTCAAAGTTGGGTGATTTTAGGAGAATGAGGGGTTTGGGTAGATTCTGACTAGATTATTAGGCTTAGACTGAGTAAAACGACACAGTTTTGGCATCAAACGACGTAGTTTAAGTTCCTAATGCATAGGGGAAAAGAACAAAATGACCTTGAATTAAAACTGATGAAGTACCATTCACCGTGGGACTGATGGGCTGTCATTAGAACAACTTCCCGTCAACTAGGTCGTGGTTGTGGCCCTTCCTAATAAGGCTCTACTTCTCACGACCCAAGCGTACCCTCTAGATGTAACATGGCGCACTCGACCCCGAAGGTCATACCAGCTCCTTAGCATATCAAACATAAGATAATAGAAAAGTGCGGAAATTTAGAACATTGTTCAGAACAATTGAAGTCTCATAAAATGAAGCGGAAGTCTTAATACGCTTATCTCAAATAATCTAATACTTGGAAGGAGTTAGGGGCACAGCCCATACAATAGTCTAAACAGAAAAGAAAGACATAAAAGGAAAGGGGTGATCAAGTCCTCGATGCTATGAGGACTCACCAAAACTTCTCTTCTTGATCTACTAAGAACCTAGCCACAAGGATGGAAGTCAATATCACCGAACCCTACATTTGATAAGAATTTAGGCAAAAGTATGTGTTAGTTCAAGCATGAACTAAATATGATGGCTAGCATAAATCCTCAACATAAGAATATAAGAGGCATAAGTCAACATAAGACATCTATCATTATCATAAGAGACAATAACATAAGTCATAATCTTAAGAGATAATAATCATAACTTGTGAGCATAAGAGATAGCATCATAGTCATAGGAATAATCAATGCACCTAGTTTAACATAATATAAGAGAAACAATTCATAAGACACCTCAAGGCAAGATTGTGTAACGCATGGACTAGTAGGTTTGTCACCTATAGTCACACATGCATTGGAAGGCAATTATAGCAACAATCGAAAGTAAGCATACATCATAAACATAAATCATAAGCATATTCATTGCATAGATCATCATAACATAAGAGGAACATACCATAGATTCCCTTAAAGTATAATTGTGCAATGCATGAATAAGACCCCATAATCCCACCCATGCTATGTAAAGCTTCTTGAGTAACCATAGTTTATAATTCATATTCTTGTTAAGGGAATAAGCCTTAACCGACATAGACCATGTGAGCTTAACATGGAATCTAGTGTCTACCCTCATCGAAAAGGGATTGCTCTACTTGCCTAAGGTAGAACCATACTCTTAGCTTAGGTGGATCTAATAGCTAAGTAACTTACGGGGGCACGCAGTTTATGTGATAAGGTGATTGCTACTAGAAACTCGAACTCAACTATGGTAGAAGGTTTCCATCTCATGAGATACATACTTTGGGAACCCGGGCTCAACTAAGGTAGAAGGAACCTATTTGGAAAGCCGCACTCAACTGGGATAAAATCTTTTATTGGGAAGCAGGACTCAACTAGTGTAAAAGCTTCCATCTCATATTCAATATCCACTCGGTGCTAAGCATAATTTCCATTGAGTTCATATTAAGTCTTGACTTAAGTTCATATTGATGGAAGAATGTCTTCACACTCAATCGAATATAACTCATACTATAGCTCATTAGATCATGCTTGAGAATAACCTTCACCGTCCATGCCTTCATATAGATTCAATAGGTGACAAACCTTTCAACCTTAGAATCACTATATTGTGAAAAAACCTTTCACATCATATCATATTCATGAATACGTGTGTATATGAGAATAACCTTTCCACAACACAACAACTAGATCATGAGCATATTCACTTTACTCTCAAAGTGTTCTTAAACCATGTACATAACCTTCATAGAACATGCATATTATCATATAATTTCCCTTTCAAGGGTCAAAGCTCATATCAAATCATTACATCTATAATGACTACATTCGACATGGATATAATCATAATTAAATTATTTCAATTACCACAAACATAATCTCATACTCCACCTCCATGAGGTTCAAAACTTACTTTCAATCATCACCCCAAGGGTTCAAGCTCTAGACATGGATATCATCCTAACTCATGTGATTCTATCACTTTATGCATTCAAACATTCATGAGGTAGATTAGGTGGGTAAAGTCCTTCCACAACAATTGTATCTGATAGTCTACCAGCATCAATGTCAACTTCCCTCTTAGGGACTTAACATACATAATTCATCATATTAGCTTTACCTTCAAAATCCTAGAAGTCAACATTCATAACTATAAGTCTTACTCTCAATAGATTTACTTCTTAAAATCATCATATGAACTTAGATTACAAGGCATTCTAATCACATACTTCTTCTTAAGCAATTTTAGCCATATATCATCATAAAGGTTCAATCTCAAGCCTTACAAGTTATGATCCATCACATATACATTATTCTAATTCAATTCATGTTTACATGCTTTTACTCTTGAGCAATTACTATAAGTATCAGTAATTCTGGAAGATCATCTATGAATCCTCAATTTCCCTTCACAAGGCATAAATGCACATTACTTTAATTTCATCAATTAGACTAGGGTTAGGCATGAAAAAATATGTAATTTCATCTTAATAACATGATTCACTATTAATTCAATCATACACAAACAATATCCACTCAATTGGATTCATATTCAAGTTAACCCACAATATTGGAAGGAACCTTAACTTTAATTGGGGATTTTATCTTCACAATTGTGGAATTACTAGGGGACTCCATGGATGGAAGAATCCATGATTGAATAAGCCATTATACCTTGATTATAAAGCCTTAAAAAACTTGCAACAATGGAGTCTTGACGTAGGTTGGCTCTCTTCTTCTTCTTTGTAGAAAGAGGATTGTTTTAGAGAAAATTGGGTTTTTTTTGTGGGTTTTGAAATAATGATTTGGAATCACTAAATTAAGGGTCTAAAGTCTTTATATAGGTGGTCTAAGTAAGGTTAAAACGACACCACTTAACCCCTAAATAATTCTTGAAAGTACCACAAAGCCCTCACTTAACCGCCTAATGGCCAACACTACCTCACCCTCGATAGCACTCCCACGGGCCGTAAGTGGACCCACCGAGCGTGCTGGTCATCCATGGATGGTCGTCTTCAACTCTTGTTTTGGGACCCTGACCCATGACCCCTCACCCACAGGGCGTGGGTCCCTTAAGTGGGTAGACTGTTTTGGGCAGGTTTCTTGGACAGTCCTAGGGTCCTCCTCAAGGACCCTTGGTTGGTCCTTGGGGAGTCGTACCTTAATGTTCTACCCCCAAACCCTTCATTCTAAGTACAGGAGGTTAAATTCATGACTCTAACCCTCACGTCAAGCTCTAGTTTAGCCTACTAGTTTCCGAGGTGTTACAATAACTCCACCTTTGGAACATTCGTCCTCGAATGACGATCTAGACACCTTACGAAAATAAAGACTCAAAACTAGCAGCCCATCATGCATGAAACATCAAAACAATGCACAATTAAAACGAGGAAACAACAACTCCATCTCAAACATAATCAATGCATCACAATGAAGTAGGAACTACATCTACCAACCCATTATACATGATACTCAACATTTCTTATAATCATAGGAGGAAATACCTTCTCCAACTAAAGCACTCTCAACATAACATCATGGAGCCAATATGTGTTATACTATCAAAAGCATACTAAAGCATGTTCATCATTTCATCTTACGAAGTCAAATAGGCAACTCATACTAAGTTCACAACAACATGAGGAACATATATCATGAAACTCATTTTCTTACTAAACATGAATTTCTCAAGAACATGCACAACATAAGGAAATCATGGAAACACGTAAATCACACATGACCCCAAAATAGAATACAACTAAGAGGGACTTATCATCTCAAGCTAAAGGAGGAAAGGAAGGAAAAGGATGAGGACATTGGGACATATCATTGGTCCTTGGCCTCCCACGTAGCACCCTCACCATAAACCCTCACTAAAAGATCGCTCCTGAACAGTTTCATGGAAATAACTTCCTTGCACTCTTTTATTTCATAACTTGCCGGTCTAAGATCCCTACCAAATTTCTAAATTAGGGATATTCTCACTAACTCCCAACTCTTCTTAAGGAATTATGAATGTCGGATCTTCAACATCCTTCTAAATCCAAGAGACATGGAAAACCAGATACACCGGTACCACTCATTAAGCAACTCTAGTTCACAAGTAACCTTACCAACTCCACTGAAGATCTTATATGATCCTATAAAACCGGCACTAAACTTCCCAAACTCACTACACCTCTCAAGGTGAGAACTTCAAGCCAACCCATATCATGAACATTAAAAACACTCAACGACCTTGCTATCTAAGCACATCATCTCCCCCTCGAGAGTAAGCCTAAACAAACTTTCTAAGCACTATTTCTTTCAACTCTAAGGTCAGATCAAGTTAACACTAAGCTTTCATATCCATCACGTAAGATTATTCTAAACCATGGTGAATTGCACTTCTACCCTTCTTAGAGGAGTGTACTCACTAAACCTATCTTGGCATTACTTAAACACCCTTATTCATCAAATATATCCACATACCCCAATACTCATTATGACTAAGTCACAAAAGACAAGCAGTACTTCAATCTAAATAAGCAAAAAACACATATCGGTAGCAACATTCAGAGGACACTCTTGTCCACCTCTAACTTGGAGAGCATAGGACCTAATTTTCTTCCTCTCTCTTCCCCTAGAGGTAAGTACCGGGCAATCTCTCATTTTGAGGCCACTCCTACCATAACCATAACAACCATCCATATCTGCAAAACATCTACCCATTTATCTTTTGCCACATCCAGCACAAGTAGGAAATAGGGGTCTACTATCCTTTCCTTGAGACTTAAGGTTAGACACCCTTTCTAGGTCATATCTTGGGGAAATCCTAGAAGGACCTTGTCCGGAGAACCTTTTGAGAGAAGAATTATCATCATCAATCCTAAAACTCTTGTTCTCCCTAAGCCTTTCTTCAAGTTTTTCTACCTCAATTTGTTAAGCATAAATCATAAGGCGAGAAATATTAATTTCATGATCCAGCATGGCCATACGACATACTTTCACTACCAAATTGGACACTCCTGACACAAACTTACTCATTCCCAACCTAGGATCGGACACTAGAATTGGAGCATATTTAGACAATTGGGAGAACCTCAATGCATATTCCTTAACACTCATATAACCTTGCCTAAGGTTAATGAACTCAAGCACTAAGCTTCTCTCATCTCTAAGGGGAACAACCTATTTAGAAAAGCACTCTTGAACTTCTCCCGCTCAATGGGACCCACTCATACCGGCCTAGCCTCTTTCTTTTGATCATACCATATTTGTGCAACATCCCTCAATTGGTAAGCGGCTAATTCTGCCTTCTTTACCGAAGTTACTCCCAGAAAGTCCAAAACCTTAGAGACCTCATCTATAAACACTTGCGGCTCTTCCTCTATTTTTGACCCATGAAATTCTGGACTTTCTATTCCTGCGTGAGACAACATTTGAAAACCAAACCTAAACTTCTCATTTGTTACTTTCTCTTCCAAATGGCCAATTTGAGCTTGTGGAGGAATATCTTGTCACGACCCAAAGGTACCCTCTAGATGTAACATGGCGTACTTGACCCCAAAGGGGTCTCATACAAGCCCTTAGCATATCATAACATAAAGCATTAGAACAATAAGAGTCAAAACACATTTAATTCCAAAAGTAATATTTATAATGGGTAGCGGAAATCTAAACTAGTCTCAATTAGTCATCTATTACAATAGTACAAATGAAAAGGGACATAGTCCATAAATCATAGTCTGAAATGAAATACTATAAATGAAACTCAAAGTGAATCTCCCGTCCTCGAATCATGAGGACTCACCACAAGCAAGGAGAATAGTCAAATCCAATCTTGACCCAAATGATAATTGCCCTAAGTACCGGACCCTACACTTTGGGAAAAATGTAAAAAATATGCGTTAGTAAAAAAATGCACTAAGTATGATAGTCATGCAGAAAATCATAAGAAAAAGCTAAAAAGGACATTTTAGTTGAATGCATGCCATTTACTAGTTGAAAGCATCATTTTGAAGATAATAGAAAGGTATAAGTCATAAACATGTTCATTACATAATTCATTACATCATAAGAGAACCATACCGTAACTACCCTCAAACAATACTTGTGCAATGAATGTATAAGATCCCATAATCCCACCCATACTAAGTAAAGCTTCTTGACTAACTATAGTTCATATTTGATATTATTATTCATACTATAATAAAGGGAGATTAGCCTTAACTGACATAGACCATATGAGCTTACCATGGAATCTAGTGTCTACCCCACACCGAAAAGGGGTTGTCCTATTTGCCTAAGGTAGAACCATACTCTTAGCTTAGGTGGATCCACTAGCTAAAGACCAATGAGGGCACACAGTTTATGGGATAATGGGATTGCTACTAGAAAACCTGGCCTCTACTAACGTGAGGGCTTCCATCCCAAGAGATTGTTCCTAGAAACCAGACCTCTACCAACGTGAGGGTTTCCATCTCATATCACTATCCACTCGGTTCTAAGCATAATTCCCATTGATTTCATGTTAAGTCTTGGCTTAAGTTCATAAATACGGAAGAATTTCTTCACACTCAATCCATATAAATCATACTAAAGCTCATATATTCAATAAGTGAAACTAGTCTTCCAACCTTAGAATCACTACATGTGACAAACCTTTCACATCATATCATATACATACATAAGTGTGTACATTAGGAAGACTCCCAAAAACACAACAACTAGATCATAATCATATTCACTTTACTCTAAAAGTTTTCATAAAGCATATTCATAATTCTTGTAACACCTCAGAAAAACTAGTAAGTGAAACTAAAGCCTTACGAGTGTGTTGTTGAGTTCGATGTGGGGTTTTATGTAGTAAAATGAGTTCCTGAGTTTGGGTTGAGGGGTTTAGGGTTTAAACGTCAAGGTATGACTCCCCAAGGACTAAACAAGGGTCCTTGAGGATGACCCTAAAGCCTAACACCAAGGTTGCCCCAGAGAACCAAAAGCTGCCAAAAATTTAGGGACCTACGGATAGGACCTACTGGGCGTAGGTCCATCCAAGCCCCGTTGAACCAATTCGTAGATCAAGGCCCCAAGATGTCATGTTGCAGACCCCACACACCAAACTGCAGGATGGGGCGTAAGTCCAGTCACGGTCCGTGGGTCAAGGGTGTGAGTCACACCTGTAGAATCTGCCCAATCTCGGCCAAGGCTGACATTTAAGGTAATTACAAATTAATTAGTTAATGAAGGGGGACGGTTTATATTGTTTTATTTCACTTATTGAAGGCTTTTTAAACTATTAACCACCCCTTTTCAATTCATTATTCCCAAACCCCAAAAAAAAAATAGAAACCCCTCCTCTTCAAATAACTCTCTCTAGAAACCTCCATTCGAGAAGAAGAAGTCAAGGTTTAGTGCTCAAGAGTTCATCTTTCTCACTCAATTTCGCAGAGAATATTCACTCAAGGTATGGTAGTTTTCATCTATGGGTATCTTTCACCCATAGAATCCCTTCAAAACATGATTTCAAAGCTTCCAAATTCCCCAAAAAGTTAGGGTTTCAATCTAAGTCATGGTTCTACTTCAAAACGTTTTCAATGATTGTTTTATGATGAGTTATGATTGAATTGAGGATTTTAAGTTTATTTATGATGAAATTCCCCCATGAACCCATGAATCCCCCAAAATACTAAATTGTGAATTTATGATATGGGTTGATTAATGATGGAAGCATGATAATTGATTATGTTTATATTGATTGAGTTATTGAATCATGATATTCCCCTAATATAATGTAGTATTCTAGATGTTTGAGTTGAGATTGATTTATAGCCTTGAAAGGCAATTTATGAAGAATTAATGTATAATCATGATGTTATGTATATGCTTTGTGATTTCAATGAAAGTGATGTGATCATAATTACAATGCAATTGTGTTATTATTGAAAGCTTATTCTCAATTGTACACTTACGAATGATGATGACAGAATGTGAAAGGTTTCTTCAATGTAATGTTACATCTTGAATTTGTAGGCTTAGGTCATCCTCTTCTTGTGTAAATGAAAGTGATCTTGATTGAAGTACCTTGAATTGGTAGGCTTAGGGCATCCTCTTCTTGTGTAACTAATGTATCCTGACTTAATAAACATTGAATCGGTAGACCTAATGGTGGTATCCCTTTCCTAAATGATTAATGAAGTATTCTAAGGCTATGTCTTGAACCGGTAGACCTAATGGTGGTAGCCCCTCAGGATGAGTCTATGAACTACTAATGTAATGATGAACCTTGAATCGGTAGACCTAATGGTGGTGGCCCTTTCTTGATGATTTAATGAGCTATCCTAATAATGTACCTTGAATCGGTAGACCTAATGGTGGTGGCCCTTTCATGTTTAAATGTACTTTGAGTCGGTAGACCTAATGGTGGTAGCCTTCTCAAGTATAATAATGTTAATGAGAATGAACTACTCTATGGGAATGCAAGCTTAGTACAGAGTGGATTTGATAAAATTGAATCACTCCCTACGTTAGGTCGGGTTTCACTGAACATGTTTTTTATCCTATAAATATGTGCCCACATAGGTTATTAGCTAGTGGATCCACCTAATCTTAAATGTTACCATTCCTACCTTAGGCAAGTAGACCAACCCTTTACGGTGTGGAACAGACACCGGATTCCATGTTAAGCTCACATGGTCTATGTCGGTTAATGATTATTCCCATCATGTGAGATACATGCTATGGTTACTCAAGAAATTCTATAAAGTGTGGGTGGTAGTATAGGATGCCATTCATACATTGCACAAGTAGGCTTTGAGAGGACTATGGTGTGATTCTCCAATGTCTTAATGTCTAATGAAATGAATGTGCTCCTAATGAAGCTAATGAGAATGTTGACTTAAATACTTAATGAAATGATGAATGCTTTACTTGGAAATGTTATTATGAGTTACTTTCCTTGTCATGGCTTACTAAATGTTAATGTTCCTTATGCATGAGTATTGACTAAAGATTAGTATGAAGAATGGTTAGTTCATCTATGGTGGCCTAAAAGTGGTACTTAGTATGAATGGTCGTATGTGATTCCATTCTTACATTGCACAAGTATAGCTTAGGGTTACTTAAGGTAATGGTTATAATGTGTTTAAATGACTTATATGATGATTATACTTGTATCTTATGCCTCTTATACTAAAGTTCATGATGTTTTCTCAAAATTGGCATATAGCATGGTTTTCAACAAAAATGTTCTTTTTAAGCATGATTTTGCATGGCTATCATTGATTAACGTATCAAGTAGCATTTCATCCAATACTACATTCCAACGATCGTTCTTCAGTATAATAACCCAACTATGTGAGTTGAGGTCAATCCCACAGGGAGTAGTGCTTCCTTCGAATAACTTTAATGGAAGTACAATGTAAGTCTCTTCAATAAAACATTTCTTGCACAATTAATATTCAAATCTCAAATTTCGGGTTTTTAACTACCAATTCAAACTTATAGCTCAACTCAAGTAATCAAGGATTAAAGTAAAACTCGGGAAATTGATCAGCCAACTATTGAATCTCAACAAAATGGGTAAACATTACTGCTCATAATAGACTAATTTGTTGTGGTTAGGTCGGACCATATATAAAGTAACTTTCTCTCGAACAATTAACTTTTCTATGCTGAATTATTTCGAACTTCAATATTGATTGACTGAAGCGCAGCTCTTTACCCTCATAAAATCCACTCTCTCGAGCTGGATACAAAGGAAAAGCTCCTTGTTTCACTCTCTCGAGCTGAAACTAAGAAAACCCACTACTAAGGACTCTAAGATTGTTACATTGGCCTAACACCTCTCTCTCGAGCTAGTGCAGAGCACTGAAATTAACACACGACGTAACACAATTCAATCTCGAAACACAACAACAACTTAGACCTACTTCATGTTAGCACCAATCTTAGCAATTAATAAACACCTATTAAGTAAATTCAGCAATTACCTTCTTGATCGAAACCCCAAGTAAAGGGTTTTAGCCACTCATCTGAAAAATAAAAAGATCAAAATTAATTATCACCCCCATAGTTTGGTACAAGATGAATATTATAAATTCAATTCCATTCATAATCTTCTTTCTCAAAATCTTCCTAAAATCGCTCTCTCAACCCTTTGGTAGTGTTTTTTTTTCTCAATAATTCTACTTTTTTCTTTTTGAATGAATTTCTCTCTCCAGCCAAGACTAGTTTAAAAAAATCTAAAATGTCACTGCTCAGAGCTACTCGGCGAAGTAAGTCGGATATCGCTGACGGGTCGGCGATTCGTCGATTACTCTTCATATCACCTTCATTTTTTGCTTTTTCTTGATCTGGCTACTGTAACTTTAGGCTAGCTAGGTCGGTATCACCAAATTACTCCGTGATTCACCCATTATCCTTCTAGCTTTCCTATTAGCACTTGCTTGAATCTTCTTTCGTACTTTTGGTGACTTGGTTGTCCTTCACCGACTAGATCGGCGATTCACCAAATATGGTTGCTGCTCGCCGAATTTGCTCCCATTTTAGTTCCAGCTTTCTGTAACTTTAGGTAGTATCTTGGTGATTTTGGCATTTCGCTGAATGATATTGGCGATTCGCCGAACGACATCACCAAACATCAGGCCTTCTTTTATTCATTCCTAAGGCTTTCTTTGTTCCTTTTTGCCCAATATTGTTCATGTTTTGTCTCTAACTCCAAATACCTTAAACTCAAGGGTATACATTAGTTATTGAGACAAAATATGCATTTGAGGACACTAATTCTTTTAAACTATGGCCTGAAATGAGTCCAAATTGTGGACTCATCAACACTCCCAACTTAAACTTTTGTTTGTCCTCAAGAGAAACTCAGGTTCAGCAGTTCAAAAAAGATGGCTCAAACAGTGCTACACAAGACTCAATCATGAATGTACACAACAAGGATCAACTCAATCATGCAAGGATTAATTGTATCCTCAAAGATTCAAGTTGTGACACATCATTGTCAAAAATTCTCAACTCACTATACTTGCTTCAAATGCAAGTTCGAGCTCAACAAAGGTATTCAAATGCTCTCACACAAAGAATGATTCCATATTCACACACAATGGTTTAAACATTTAAAGTTCCGGAATCGAGTGCAACGCACACTTTCACAAAGAGAACACAATGCATGCTTTCACCCATAGGTTTTCCCGTATTTTCTAATCAACGGTTGTTTCAGCCCACTTAAGATCAAAAAGGTCTTTTCAAGGCATGTAATGGGGTTGAGTGCAAAGGTATGGGAATTTAGGCTTAGTTACTCTCATCCTCATGAAATGTGGTGCTTTCAACACTCCATTTCCTCTTCTTTCATCATTTTCTTTAGTCCTCATAGGTCATCCCATTATTCATTTCCATGGATTGTTCGGAACCCTGTTTCTTTTGTACTTTGTTTCACAATTTTTTCATTCTTTTTCTTTTTCTTTCTTTTCTTTCTCTTTTTTTTGTATGGAAGGGTTCCATTTTTCTCAACAGCATCGGTTAAAGGGGATTTTTCTTGCACTTCTTGACTTGCCTTTTCTTTTCACCACACCCCAACTGAGGTTTTTGGCCTAAGTTGGCTATTTAATCCACCGCGAATCACGAGGATTATGGGTAGTGGATTAAGAAAGGTCATATTTTCATCAAGTTTCTTCCAAAAAAGGGTAAGGTTCAAGGGGTGTTCAAAAGAGGTTCACACACTCACAAGGTAGGCCACAAAAGAGGTATATGTCAAAGTGGCTCACACTTTTCAAAGTTTCCTAAGATCATATCGAGAGATAGCCTTACTTAGTCGATCGGACCAAGGGGGAAATTCTAGGTATTATCATGCATGGTTCATAGTAAGCTCATCACACAAGGCATTGTTCAATAGCGACCAGAAAATCTGGTCGCTACCCTGTCCCTATAGCCTCCGTCGCTAAAATTCTTTAAGGACGGGATGAAATAGCTGGTCCTTAAATTGAATTTGAGACTGGTATAAAACTAGTCCCTAAGATTGTTTTAGGGACTGCATTTCTGGTCCCTAGTAGCAAAAATCTAGTCCTACAAAATACCTTTAGGGACTATATTTACTGGTCCTTGCATACAAGATCCACCAGTTCGGTAGGCTTTTAGGACCAGTAAATTGATCTCTGCATATATATATATATATATGCTCTTACATTTTCAATTTTTGAAATTGTAATACAAGTTTTAAAAGCAATAATTAGATGCACATACACAAATTATCATACTTTGCTTTCATACATATATGTATAGGAATACACAATTTCATACATCAATCACTGTCATTATTTACACAACTATTTTACAACAAATAAAACTAATATCCTTTATCCAATAATATAAATGTATATGTGTTGTTGGTTTATCCACATGCCTATGCTTTTTTTGAGTTCTAGCACGAGCAGTTTCCATGTCTGAAAATTGTTAGGTCTAACAAGCTATTTCAAGCAATTCTAGGTCTAATTTCTGTTAAGTCCATGGAAGAGAGATGAACTTCATGCAGATTCCAACCTTCTACGAGTGGAGAGAAGCCCATATTTGTCTAGAAAGTAACAAAGTTCAGGCGGAGTATGATATTGTCTTCTATTACACTTATCGTCACTAAAAAGTCGGGAGTGCGTTGATGAAATCCATTTGCTTAATGGACCTGTAATGATGAAAGACATAAAATTTAGCCAATGTGTGTTCAATTTAATTTTAAAATAAAGGGAGCTAATTTGTTCACAATCAAGATGATACACAAGCATATTTATCCTAGATACTTTATGCAGAATTCGTTGACTTAATATGTTCAACTTTAATTTAGCTAATGTCAAGTGCTTACAAAGAAGAGTTCAATTTTCACAACACATTGAGTAGCATATTTTATGCTAAATTTTAACAGTGATTAATTGAAGATTATAGAATAAATCCTCAAAGTATGTAAGTTTCGATGACCTCAATCAAAAAAATTGAAGAATTCAAATTGTTTAATCTTTTCTCATATTCATATCCTAGAAGTATCACATCTTGTGAATTGAATTAACACATACTTTACTTGTTCTATGTAACTTACTAAAGAAAATATGAAGCATCAGTATGTGATTATATTCTTTAGTTAGAGACAACAAGAGATTCTTTTGCATTTCAGAAACTCATAAAAGAATCAATAAGAAGCAGGGTAATGTGATTGATTCATTATAGTATTGAAATATTAAACTTCATATATAATTTTCCACATTACATAAGCAAGTTGTAGTTATAGCTCCTTTAAATATTAAAAAGATGTGTAAGTATATCGTATCTTGTCTTTATATCTTAAAAGATCAAATAGTAATTTTTAATTGTTTCAAGTTACTCAATAATTAGATTGATACATCAAAATAAAATTAAAAAGCAGTAAGGTCAAAAGTTCTAGAGTAAATCACAGGGAAGTAGGTACTTGCCTCGAAACTCTTTAAAAAAATTATACCCTTTCAATCAGAACTAGTCAAGTATAACATAGGGCCTGTAGTAGAAGAAAGATGCTAAGATAAAGAAGAGTGAAGATAAGAGATACTCAATCCAGTTCATTGAAACATAGTTCATTAAATAAATTTAATCATATAAGATTTCCTCAATCCAGTTCTACTCTTGCAAAGATGCAACCAACACTAAAGAAAGAAAGTAAAATATTACACATAATAATTAACTCAATCCTTTCAACTGTAAAATAGAAGCCGCAGGAAACACACTTACATTTCAATGAAGTAGTGATAAAAGTTTATAGCTATCAGGTAACACCATAAGACAAAAATGTAGCAAACAACTAGTATCAAAGTTACAAACTAACAATTTTAAACATAAGAAGCAACTAAACACAATATAATACCTTTTCTTTTGTTCCTTTTAAACTTTGTCTATGAGTAAGTTCGACAACGATAATTAAGAGATGTGAAAAGCTTGTAAACAACTAAGCACTTAGCCACAATCTCATCTTTTTTTGCTTTTTCAATTGTATTATATTGCTTCTTTGAAGTATTTTTGGACCTATATGGAGGGGAATTGATCCTCTTTTTTGCTATATACCAAGAAAAAATCTAGAAAAATAAAAGGTACAAAAGTAATGCAATTATATTAGTTAATCACTTCTAAAAACAATAATGTAACAATATATTTGCCTTACAAAAGAGGTCATTCATAGATCTATCCCTATCCTTCAAAATTAAATAAAACAAGTTCAGCAGGTTGAACATTGATACAAATTAAAATCAGTGAACACCACAAGTAAAATATAGGGAGGCTAAATTAATATAATTAAAGGAAAAACAAACACACAAGAATAGATGAAGAAAATAAAAGGACTATAATTAAGGGCGACTAAATCACAAACTCAATGCTAACGCTCATGGAAGCTATTTTAATTCATTGAAACACGTCATTCTCATCTCACTGTGGATGCTAAAGTAGATAAAATATGAGCTCTTCTTCTTAAACCATCATTGAGATATGCACTAATTATTAAAATCTAATAGTTGAATCATGTCAATACTTATTTATCTTTTTTGAAATTTCTTTTTCTATCAATGTTTAGTAAGTTCTAGCAATAAGATTTTCTAAGCTAGCTGCAATGCTTAAAGAGAACATACATTAAAGAAATACAAGAATCTCCGAATGTGTACATCCATAGTGAACAACTCAAGATTACTCATCTGCATGTTCTCATAAAGTGCCTTTGTTTTCTAAGACAACACATCATAGATAGTAAATGCGTAGTAAAAAAAATTCCAACTTAATATTTTCTTAAGAATAGTAAATTAACCTATTCAATCAGTGTTACCTTCACTACATTGGTTACATAGTCCTCAAAACGATAGAATTCTGAAATGAAGAACAAAAGAAAAACACCTATTGTTTGAATTCAACCAATTCACCGTATAGTAAAATCCATAATTATAGCCTAACCTCAGGTATCCTTTGTCATCCACGCAAATTTCCAGAAGACTAATGGTCTTCGTTAGATCAATATCAAAGTTTATATGTATGATTTTGAATTTTCTTATATCTACTTTCTCTATTCAATTGTCTTATGTTTTACTCTTTAAGGAAAAATACAAAATCATGGTGAAAAATTGAACATGACTAGTTTATAGCTTTTAATAAACTAAAGAAAATAAATAATTTTGTTTTCTCTGTTGTGAGTGTTCTCACTCACCATACCATAAACACAAGTGTTCATACATGCATCAGAAAGGACATTTAAAAAAAAGAAACACTTTTGTTCTCTAAATTTACTTGTTCATACGAATAAAACAATTAGAGGGAAATGGCTTCTTTTCCCCCTACATCTAAGCCCTTTTTTAATATCTAACACTAACCACCATTCCTCAGACAAAGCCCAATATTCCAAGTTACAGATCTCACGATAAAACAATCAATATTAGGTAAAATCAATTTCAGAAGTTTCATTCACAAACAATCAATGTTCATCGATGAAAAATTTCTTCTTTTAAATCCTAAAAAAGAAAAGATCGATAAAATAGACAAACCTGTTCGAATAGACATATTTTTCAGTGAATTTTTGAATCTTCAACCACCTTAGATAGATATCGATTGAAATTGCAGACCTTGAGAGAGAAATTTGAAAGAATTTATTATTTGGGATTTACAAGCCATAGGAAGGATAGGGTTTTATTTAATGGGGGTGGGGGTGGGGGTGTTTATAAGTATAACTAGTTTCTAAACACGTGCGTTGCACGTGTATTCCATGTTAATGACTACAACTTTTTAAAATTACCATAATTTTATTTCTTAACTCTTCCAAATAGATCATTGTTCTGTATGGCCTTTTTTTAACCATTTGACTAAAGACAAGTGTATTTTTCTAAAAAAATAATAAAATGATAGACACAATTGTGTTATTTCGAATAGATCATGCATTTATTTATATATATATATATATAGGTATACATGGACATGATCTTGATATTTCCAACATAACCTTGCCAATCTTTCTACTGAAGCTTTAGACACTTCTCCAAAAAATAACATATACCTTCTAATTAAGAAGAGAATAAAAGAGACATCAATATTCTCTTTGCATAATTAAAGTAGAAACACTCTGTTTGCTAAATATATATATAATGTTTTTTTGATTTGGTAATGACGGTAGTTTTGACTTACAAAAAATAAAGAAACTAAAAGTACAAGGAGAACATCTGAATTTGCAAAAATAAAGATACTATTTGCTAATATAGTAAAAGACTTATAATTTCATCGATAGTTCCACATAAACATTGTATACCTTCAAATCAAACAATATAGTAAAAGACTTATTCCAACTTCTAACAGCTGTGCATGCTTCCCTTACTATATTTTTTCCTGCATAACAAAGAAGAAAACCAAAATGATTATATTACCGAAAAATTGCTAAAAAATATTCAGATGCAAACCCTTTCTCCCTTTTTATACTTTTTTTTGGTTGGTATTTCTTTTTTGAATTTTAATTACTTATTGACCTTTTGAATTCTCCAGATTATAGACGTAGAGGTTAGCTAACGTAAGTTTAGTTAATGCAGTAATAGTTTATGAAGGATTAATTTTATTTTATTTTTAAGAAAGCCAAAGGTCTTATTTGAAGCATTATTAAGAGCCCATATGAACAGGTTTCATATTTATTGCCATCTAAATGACTATCACTTTTTTTTTCTTCTCATTTACTACGTTTTCTTAATTCTTTGAAATTTGTTTTAAGATTGTTTAAATTCTTTGTAGAATGTATATATATATATATATATATATATTGCACACAAATGTTTTAGAAATAATGAAAGCTTGAAATGCAAAATGAACGTTCAATATTTGATAGACAAAATGGTGTTTTAAATTTCAATTTTGTGGCTTCCCATTTATAAAATAAGTATATATATATATGTTATAATAGTATAATAATATGATATGATTACTATTTGATGTTTTATTAATTAAATGTTTTATAACTTTTTTTAATTAGCATAGGGGTAGTATTGTAATTCAACTTTGCATATTGGAGCTTCCCACTTATAATAATATATGATTATTTATGTTGTTTTTTACTTTTCATCTCTCTAGCTGAAGATACATTTTTAGGACGAGATTATTTTTCGTTTAGGAACCAAATTTAGACTCTTCGCGAAGTTGGGATATAAATATAAAAAATAGAGACTAGAAATAAATTTCGTCCCTATAAGTATATTTTTAGGGACTAGATTATAACACCGTCTCTAAATGTTGGTCTTTAATAAGCAGTTTTCTTGTAGTTAAAGTGTCATAAGCCTTTCTCAGGTCCACTTTGAGCACACATCTAGGGGATATCCACTTCCTATTATAACTTTTGAATATTTCATGGCTGACCATGATGTTATCCATTATACTTCTTCCTTTAATAAATGCTGATTGAGCTTTACGCATGAACCTTGAAATCACTAACTTCATTCTCCTTGTAAGAACTTTGGAAATAATTTTGTGTAAAGTGGTGCAGCAAGCTATATGCCTGTAATCTTTCACTTTTGTAGGTGATGAAATTTTAGGAATCAGTGTTACAGTTGTGACATTGATAGCAGGATACAGATTGCCAGTCTGAAAAAAGTGATTAACAGCAGCAATAACATCATTTTGGACCACATCTCAGTTATTGGTGAAAAAATCAATTGGATATCCATCAACACCTGGAGCTTTATCTTTGGGCATCTCTTTAATAGCCTTCAAAATTTGTTCTATGGTGACCTCTTTAATAAGGTCTCTCTGTTATGCTATGGAAAGGCATTCTCCATCTCTAACCACCTTAGTATTTAGACATATCAATGTAGATGCTTTAGTCCCCATCAACCCCTTGAAAACAGAAAGAAACTCATCCTCAATTAGATTAGGTTCTGTCAGCTTGTTTCCTGCTTCATTATATATGGATGAGATGGTATTGTAGCTGGTCGTAATCTTCCACTGAGCATGAAAGTATTTGGTATTGGAGTCCCCATGATCTATCCACATTGCCCTAGATTTTTGTCTTATTACAAGCTCCTCAATATTACTCCACTTCTCAATATCTATTAAGATTTTCTTCCCCTGCTTTATGATACTTTGATCCAAGTTATTTGTTAACAGGTTTGTTTGTAAGATATCTAGTTGTTCCTTCAACACATTCAACTTCTATTTATATGAGGCCATATATGCATTCATCCCTTTGCTTTGCTCTTTGAATTTCTTAAGTTTCTTCCATATCTGCTTCATTGTACACTCCCTACTACTTTCACCCCAAACCTTATTCAGAGTTGTAGCAAAATCAAGATATTCCATCACATTAGTATAGAATCTAAAGAGTCTAGGATGAATGTTGTGATGTTGTCTACACTTAATCAATATTGGGGAGTGGTCAGTTACTGAAGGATTGAAAATTAATCAGCTTCCACATGACCAAATTGTTGTAGCCACTGCATATTTCCAAAAACCCAATCAATTTTACTATAGACCCTTTTATCACTTGCATGTTTGTTGCACCAAGTATAATGCCACCCAGTAGCTCTAATATTTGTTAGTTGCAGATGAACTATTGCATTCTGAAACCCTTGTGTCTCCTGTTGTGTAACAAGGGATCCCAATCTATCTTCTGAGCTCAAGACAGTGTTAAAGTCTCCACATAAAACCCAAGGAAGTTGTTGTTGCAATGTGATATGCATAATATCCTGCCACAGTATCTCGCTCCTCTTCAATTCATTCTTTGCATACACAATAGTAACATATAATCTAATCTGTATCCTCGGATCTTCCACTAAACAGTGGATATATTGTTCATGCACCTTGATGATTTGCACTTTCAGATGATCTTTCCATAAAATCCATATTCTGCCATTACTGTCACCACCACTATAATTATGTGCATTTAGCCATCCTGGAGCAATTTTCCTTCTTATTTGGGGTGCTTTATGTTCCTTGACCCTTGTTTCGAAACAGCCAAACATATCTACTCTATGTTTATTCAGAAAGAATTTGATCTCTTTTTGTTTATGGCCTTGGTTAAGGCCTCTAATATTCCAAGTAGAGATGATCATGTGGGAAGGAATGGCATGTAGTTGCCAGCACTCTTCTTACCATTTTGCATCTGATCCTCCAGTGTACTGTCATGACATTCCTCCACAAGTGTCTTTCCACTCCCCTGTCCAGGCTCAATTTCAGTAGTTGCATCTGTGTTCTCCACAACATGTTGCTTTCCACTCCTTTGTCGAGGATCATTCTCAGTAGGTGTTGCTTCTGTACAGATATTGTCCTCAACATGTTGCCTCTCATTCCTTCTAGGGCTAGGCTCATTTACAGGTTGTGTCACCATTGCATTTTCATTTTCTTCATCATTGATGATGGCATCATTTTTCTGATTCTGAATAGGTATCCATTTAGTAACTATCCTTCTTCTTTTACCTTCTATTCTCTTACCATTCCCTTGGTTCATGTTCACTTCTTCTAATTCAGTCTTGTGTCTTAGTCCATCTGGGGTATGTGTAAACCAACATTCATCTTCCATATGTCCCAGTTTAATATAGTTATTACAAAATTTGGGTATCCATTCATATTCAATAGGTTGGTTCCAAGGCCCAGAAGGGGTTTAAACAACAATAGTATCTGGTAGGACTTTCAAAATATCCACCTCAATCAGTACCCTCACATATGATATTTTCTCAGCTTTAGCAGTAAATCCATTCGTAACTAATGGAATCCCAATAGCACTAGCAACCTTGCTTAATGCCGTAACAGACCAGTATCCAATAGGTAATTTGTGAAATTTTACCCAAATTGGAATATGACTAAACATATCAGTATCGAGTTCAAAATCCACATCCCAATTCCTCAAAATCATGGGTCAGTTTCCATAGAAATAAGGTCCAGCCTGCATCACTTCCTCCTTTTCAGCTATATTACGAAATTTAAAAACATAATATCCATCATCATGATATAGTACCTGGGGTTGTTCAACAAAACCCCATACCTTCTTGACATACTTTATCATTTGCAGCCCAAACGGGTTATCTCCAATTATATATCCAATTAAAGTTGTTTCCAATTCCTTAATTTGTAGGCAAATATCCTCTTCCTCAATTGTCACAGTAAGTACACCCTCTTTAAGCATAGGAGGAATAAAGTTCAAGGTCTTACCATTGTTGCGGTTACCTTTAGCAAAATCTCCTGCTGGAGTAGGTTATTTAGACGTTTCAGCATCAGAAAATTATAGTCGCCTCTTCGGAGTCTCTTTCCCATATACATTCTCCAAGTGAATTTCATCTTCCACACTACTATCTTCATTCTCTACAATCGCATGAAATTTTTGGGGTAAGAAGCTCCCAAAAGTAAGTGGATTCAGCTAATGAGCTTCACTAGTAGCAGGGGTAACTATTTTTGGTGTTTGTTTATGGGTTGTTTGATGGCGGTGAGTCATCGGAAAGCACTCTCAGTGCACAATTGTTGCCCTGCTATTGTGCGCTGAGAGCCCTAATATCAGTGCTAAAGTACACAATTAATATTCAAATCTCAAATTTTGGGTTTTTAACAACCAATTCAAACTTATAGCTCAACTCAAGGAATCAAAGATTAAAGTAAAACTCCGGGAATTCATCAGCCAACTATTGAATCTCAACAAAATGGGAAATATTACTGCTCATAATAGACTAATTTGTTGTGGGTAGGTCGGACCATATATAAAGTAACTTTCTCTCGAACAATTACCTTTTCTATGCTGAATTCTTTCAAACTTCAACACTGATTGACTGAAGCCCAACTCTTTACCCTCATCAAATCCACTCTCTCGAGCTGGATATAAAGGAAAAGCTCCTTGTTTCACTCTCTCGAGCTGAAACTAAGAAAACCCACTACTAAGGATGCTAAGATTGCCACCTTGGCCTCACACCTCTCTCTTGAGCAAGTGCACAACACTGAAATTTACACACGACGTAGCGCAATACAATCTCGAAACACAGCAACAACTTAGACCCACTTTAGATTAGCACCATTCTTAGCAATTAATAAACACCCATTAAGTAAATTGAACAATTGGCTTCATGATCAAAACCAAGTAAAGGGCTTTAGCGACTCATCTCAAAAATAGAAAGATCAAAATTAATTATCACCCCCATGTTGAGTGCAAGAAGAAAATTATAGATGAAATTCAATTGATAATCTTCTCTCTTACAAAATCTCTCTCAAAATCTTGCTAAAATCGCTCTCCAAACCCTTTGGTAGTGTTTTTTTTTTCAATAATTTTTTTTTCTTTTTGAATGAATTTCGCTCTCCAGCGAAGACTAATTTAAACAAGTCTGAAATTTCACTACTCAGAGCTACTCGGTGAAGTAAGTCAAATATCATTGACGGGTCGGCGATTAGCCTATTGCTCTTCATCTCGGCTTCATTTTTCACTTTTTCTTGGTGTGGCTACTGTAACTTTAGGCGAGCAAGGTCGGTATCACCGAATGACTCCGCGATTCACCCATTGTCCTTCTCTCTCGCCTATCCGCACTTGCTTCTATCTTCTTTCGTACTTTTGGTGACTTGGTTGTCGTTTGCCGACTAGATCGGTGATTCGCCGAATATGGTTGCTGCTCGCCGAATTTGCTTCAATTTTATCTTCAGCGTTCTGTAGCTTTAGGCGGTATCTTGGTGATTTTGGCATTTCACTAAATGATATTGGCGATTCACTGAACGACATCATCAAACATCAGGCCTTCTTTTATTCATTCCAAAGTCTTTCTTTATTTCTTTTTGCCCAATAGTGTCCATGCTTTGTCTCTAACTCCAAATACCTGAAACTCAAGGGTATACATCAGTTATTGAGATAAAATATGCATTTGAGAATACTAATTCTTTTAAATTATGGCCTTAAATGAGTCCAAATTGTGAACTCATCACTCATACTTAGTACATTTTTGTGTGCTAACCCATATTTTTTCTATTTTTCTACAAAGTGTAGGGTTTGCAGACTTGAGTTCTATTCTTGGAAAATTAGTTTCTAAGGAGCAAGGAATGAAGATTTGGTGAGTCCTTATAGTTTTGAGGACAAACCACTATCCCCTTTAGGTATTTCCTTTATGTTTTAGACTTTTGTAAGGGCCTTGTCCCTAAGATTGTATTCAAGTGTTATAGATGGTTTGAGACTTAGTGTTGTAGACTTCCGCTGTTTGTTTTTAAATGAAGTTTTCAATTGTATGGTTTTAAAGATTTGAAATTATGCACTATATCTTATATTCTTATGTTATGAATGCTATGAGGCTTGTATGAGGCTTTTCAGTGTCTTGTATGTCGTGTCACATCTAGGGTGTAGGCTCGGGTCATGACAAACATAGTATTAGAGCACAAGATTTTGGGATGGTTTTAGGATGTCTCAAATAACATCTAGTAGAGTCCTGTTCATTGTGTGAAGCGCGCCACATTTATGAATAAGATGCTATTAGATGTTAGGAAAATCTCACTTCTTCATTCTTCAAGTCGTGCCATAGAGTTTAACTCTATAAGGTCTCTCTCATATTCCTTATCCGATGGTCTTTAGAATATGACCACTTGAAGGGCACATGCTACAAGGATCGAGAGAGAAAATGGTTAGTAATGTCAATTATGGCTATGTGACTTGATCAGCCTTGATATGATATAATTAGATGATGTCCTTTGGTATAGATGGATTGTTTTATGGTTATGTGTTTTGTTGGAGGATTTGATGAATAGTGGTGTTTAGGAAAAGCCTATATGTGTTGAGAGAGTAGGCTCCTCTAAAGAGGGTAGAACTGTAATTCATCTTGGTTTAGAATCATCTTATGTGATGAGTGTGAAGGTTTAGTGATGACTTGCTCCGATCTTAGAATTGAAAGAAATGATGGTTAAAAGAGTTTGTATAGGCTTGCTCCTAAAGGGGAGATAATGTGCTTAGATACCAAGGTCAATGAGTGTTTTTGATGTTCATGATTTAGGTTGAGAATTCTCACCTTGAATGGTGTTGGTAAGGTTCTTTGGGACCAAGAGTTTCTTAGTGAGAAACTCCCTAGTTTAGAAGTATCGGTTGAGAACTTAGACCAATAAGTTAAGAAATAGAAGAGTAAAGAAGTTCCTTCCATGAACATGTTGAGAAGTGATATCCTAGTAAGGGTTTTAGTAAAGGATGCTACTAGAGTTGACAAAGGAGCCTGGTGAGTCCACGATTTGGGCTCATTTAGGATTTTATTTGGATAGATTTAGTGTCCTCAAATGCTCATTTTGTGCCAATAACTGATGTAAAATCCTTGATTTCTCGGTATTTGAATTGAGGAACAAAGCATGGACACTAATTTGGATAAATGAACGAAGCGAGCTGAAAGAAGGAAGAAATGAAGGCATGGTGATCGCCAAGTCCCTTTGGCTAGTCGCCGAATAGCCACCATCTCGCCCAAAGTTCTAGTGTGACAAGCCCTGAAGGAGAAAATCAAGTTGGTGAGAGAAAGGAGAAGTCGGTGTGTCACTGAGTTGTTTCGCGATGCAGTGTTGGATCGCCCAAATTTACAGAACTTGAGGATGTTGAAGGTCAAAGTAAAAAGGCAATGGAACTGACCAAATGGTGGATCGGCGAGCCCGATTTAATGCGTCGAATGGTGCTTCGCAGCATATTTTTGGCGATTATAAATACGTTTTTGAACATTTAGTTTAGAAGAGAATTTTTAGTTTATCATCTTTTATTATCTTTGGAGATTGAACTTTGAGTAGAGAGACTAAGTTTTCCTTAGCTTTGAAGAATTGAAGTTTTCCATTTTTGAGAAATTGGAAGTGGGTGTTTGAGATTCTTCAATTTGGACCTTTGTAAAGACGAAATTAATCTTACCCAGTTTATGGAAATTCAATTTGGTAACAATTTTTATCTTTTAATGATGTCTAGCTAAAACCCCAATTCTTGGGGTGTAATTATGGGCTGATTTAGCTTATGGGTATTGCTTATTGTTAGTTTAAATGTTGTTTAGAAGTGCTTTCAATCATTAATTGTGGTTAAAATTTAAGGATTGTAGTTACAAATGCAGTTCTACCTTCATGTTTTTGGCTTGCTCGAGAGAGAGGTTTTAAAACAAAGATTATTGATTGACGGTATGTAGGTATTGGGTTGTCATGGATTCAGCTCGAGAGAGTTAATCCTAAGCCCTTTTCCACACATTCAGTTTGAGAGAGTGAATGGACGAAGGTGTAGGATGTTCTTATTTACTTGCTTGTTGGTGTTTGAGAGAAACCGACTTGATTCGGGGTAAATTGTTGGAGAAAATTTTTACCTCCTCTATAGTCTAGCCTATTCACTAATTTACAGTTATTTACTAATCGTTGCAATTATCAATTTGTCTATATTAGCCTATAATCGAATCACATCCCAAGAACCCGTCTCATTATTGTTATTCCTTGTTATTTTCTATTGTTATAGTTGATAATTTCAACCCAAAACCCCCTGTTATTTGACATTCGTGTCACCCCCTGAGTTGAAGTATGTTTTTATTCGATAATGTCTATTCCTATGATTGACTTGAACATATTTGTACTTTCCTATTGAATCTTTAATCCATACCACTCCCTATGGGATTCGACCCCAACTCATTTAGTTGGGATATATACTGACTAATGATCATTGACGCATAGAATCCGATGAACTATCTTTGATAACATTAATCAAAATCAAAATGGCGCCGCTGCCGGGGAGTGGTGTTGGTTAAGATTCTTTAGTTAAGTTAAATCTTGTTCTTGTTAGTTATAGTTGAATCTGCTTACTTTTAGTTGTGGTTTGTGTGTTGTTTGTTGTGCTGAAGAATTGATGATATCTTATAGCGACGGTGACCTAATGGATCACCCTCCTTTGCGATTGATGATTCTTAGGGATAACATCCTAACTTTCAAGCAATTGGAGGGTGAAAACATATCTGAGTTGTGGCAAAGATTTAAGGAACTATTGCAGCAGTGCCCAACTCATGGAATTCCACATAAGATGCTATTGCATTGTTTCTACAGAGGTCTTGGTTCTGAGCATAGAAGAATGGCCGACAAACTTTCTCTAGGTGGTCTCATACTACTACCTTATGCAATAGTAGCCCAACTCCTTGATCGCACGGCAAAGACCAACAAGGAGATTGAGAAGGAACAAGACTTGGCTACATTTTTGGGTCAGTTGGATGTCTTGGCCAAGAAAGTCATGGAAGTGGAGGTAATGTCCAAAAAGAAGGACAAGTGCATTCCTCCCCACGAGCGCCAAAAGCCAAAGGATTCTGAGGGAGGTCGGTCGAAGGATATGCTTTCTCGTATCCTCAACAAGGTTGAGGGATCGGACAAGATTTTGAAAGAGATGAAGGAAGATGTGTCGACCCTTAGCCAGACGATTACCTCTCATTCCGTCTCTATCAAATAGTTTGAGACCCAGATGGTTCATATCTCGTCTCATTTGAACTCGAGACAACAAGAGGGTTGCCTAGTGACACTATGGACAACCCCATGAATGAGGTTTGAGCGTGGACTTGCATCGTGTCGCGACGTTAACTAAGGCGCTACTTGGGAGGCAACCCAAGTTTTTATTTTCCTTCCTTTTTATTTTGAAATAGTGGTGTGTTAATGGTGCAGGTTAAAGTGTGGAATGTGTTTGAAAAGCGCAGATTGGTGAGCAAAATGTCCAGTTAGCGATTCACCAAAGAGGTCGGCGAGCCCTACTTGGACCGCCGTTGGACTCAAGACAATTTGAAATTAGAGTCTATAAAACTTGGCAAGGTAATTATCCACTCGGCGTGTCACCGAGTTGGTCGACGAGCAAATCTTATGTCACCGAATGGGTGAGAACTGGACGGTTTTAAAGGCCAAAAGTTCAAAAGTTCAAAATCTTTCGCATTCCCTCACTTTTAAAGATAGAATTAATTATATTATCTATAGATAAAGTAAAAATAATCCAAGATAAGTTAGAATGATTATATAATGAAGATCCTTTACAAGGATGGGAAAAACATAAAACAAAAATAAAAATTGAGCTAATTGATAATAATAGTATAATAACCCAAAAACCATTAAAATATATTTTTAATGATTTAACAGAATTTAAGATACATATAAGTGAA